>JAUJEN010000316.1:0-206024 GCA_030448925.1 Citrus cavaleriei
CTAGAAGTTACGTACTATATACATCCGATTCTGCTTCTTTTCTACCTGCAGCACCTTATCAATTCCTTGCATGACCATAAAAGACTACGACCACTAAATTATGGAAGTACATTGCTCCAAGAATTGCTTCACTTTCCAGATCAAAGAACTTTCCGTGGCAAATCAATAGCTTCTAAGATTATCAATTATATCCGCGATTTCCCATCCCACACGCGACTATTACACTCCATCATCTTCAACTCTTATCGGAAAAAAGCAGTTTTAACTTTAAATGACCACATTGTACCGTCAATACTACCTTAAAGCAGATCGCTGCAAAATCCTACTTCTAAAGTTGATTACAGATGCGCCGTATCTTACGCATGTATTTGGGTGATAAATCACGGTGCTATACCTCTTTAAAGAAATCACCTAAAAGAAACTTTATCGCCATTGCCACGATATTTTCTCTATTAATACGTACATTCGATAAATATGTTCATAGTAAAATCTAATAAAAGTTAATGGTGATCAAAAGTTTATATCATTTGATCGACACCATTTTCATCCGAACGATACCAGTTCTAAATATCTTCATTTCAAAGGTAAACCGTTCTCAAAAAATGTTACTGGGATTAAAAGATCGTTTTCCAACATGATTCTTTTCACCAAGCATATAAAGCGATCCCGTAACCTCATCCCGATATGCTCTCCAGACTCTCCAAAACCGTAAAACCCTCTCACCCTCGCTTTTCCACCTCCTATCATTTTCTTCCAATTATCTCCATGCATACCTCTATACTACCCCCGTAAGCTCTCATCGCGAAAATCCTTCCTTTAACAAAACTTTTCTTCTCGCTTTTCGCCATCCAAGAATTTGCTAGAAAGCTCTCTTTCGCTTTTTTTCAAAGCCTACCTGTCGTTGCACTTTTCCTTTTTCCACTTCCACCAGAAAATCACCTTTAAGGTGTTTTAACCCTCGATCCAGTCCAGAAACCATCAAGATGTAAGCATGGCACATCCGTGCTTCCATCAAATTCTCTAGTGCCACCAAGCTAATCCTCCCTATTTCTCCTACTTCGGAAGATTCCTTAATCCGCATAATGCCACCTCTTACTGGACATTATTTGAACGGTTCTCCTCATCCCACGCGGAGAAAGAACTCATCAACTGCCGAATATACAACTCGACCAGACGCCACCTCAAGCACAAATGTTCACATCAGCTTTTATTATTCACGCATGAGCTTCCAACATCCGTGACACCAATCTTTGACTCAAGATCGTATATGAACGGTTCGCACCACATATATGATCGAAATGACATACAAGACGCCCCAAGACAATTATGCTCTCAGACGGTTTTCTAGTAAAGGATCTCCAGGCATCAGAAACTTTTCGACCATTTCTTATCCTGGCTTTGCACTGCTTTTACTCAGCGAAAGCCTGCTTTTAAATATAACCCCGAGAAAAATGTTTTAAAGGTTTTGATTACAGAGGTATATCGCCGAAACCCGAAGCTATGGGACCATCGGGTCCACAAAGAACAGCTTTTAACTCACAGCTTCTCCGTATAACAACTAATGCATTAATTTTAACTCAATGTAGCCATACTGCTCCTTGAAACTTGTTTTCTTTAAACCTTTGTTTTCATGCTCAAAATGGTATACTTAAGTCTTTTTCTTTTTGCTCCATGTACTTCAGCGCAGGTAATTTCTATCTGCTATTTCTACTACTCCTTCCAACTTTCAACTCCTGCTACTCTTTCTTCTACTCTTTTCTTTGCCAAAATCATGCACTTCATGCCGCCAACAAAATTGAAAACCTTGTCGTAATTACCCTACATCCCTCGAATCACCAGGTCACAGAATCTTCATACCTTCTCATAAGCCCTTACCAACTATACAACGCCCATTTTTTAATTACAGATCCGTGACTTCACATCCACCAAGCACTTCAATTCTAAAGAATATATCCGCCTCACGGATCAATGTTCTCTCCAAGCAACCCTCACGAGCAATATGTCAATTAAATACCCTAATTGCTTTCCAACTGAAACGAAGGTTTTACCCATTCCATCTCGAGGCATCGATTATGGGTGCAAAACATTTGCTTCAACCATGCCAAGCCAGCGTGACGGAGGTTTCTTACTAGATGCAGCATATCAAATCCCATGAAGATCTTGTCTAGTAAATCTAAACCAACGTATAAGCCACATATGATTTAAATTTGGAAAAAATCAATCCCAATGGTTTTTTTCGGTAATCGCGAGGTTTTGTACCTCTACCATCGGTCGCTTAAGAACTCAAGATGCTTTCGGCTTCCATACCATGAGGTACGGCATTGTTGTTCTTTAACTACAACAAGCGAAACTGTTTCTTCGACCAAAGAGTCCAAGAAGTTTCAAGCTTCCTATATACCTTCTCGTAATCAAAACCTTTAAAAACATTTTTCTGTGTTATACAACCCAAAACAAGTATTTCCTTTATTCAAAACAGGCACCAAACCGTATAAGAATTACTAAAAAGTTTTCATTATTGTGATCCTTACTAAGGCAAGTGCGTAGCATACTTCCTTAGGGTTTCTAAACGTAACAAATTTAATCCCTTTATTCTTTTTCTTTCTCAGAATCATCAGCAGAGTAGAGAAGAGTTTTGTGGATTTCATATCAGAAGAGAAAAACACGAGTTTATTTTCAAACTTCTATTCAACTTATCTTTATACAAAGGGAGCATCCTTTTATATAGAGGAATTTCTCAAGATAGACAAGACCCCTATCTTTTACAAAAAGTAAAGTAAAAGATAAGATAAGTATTATGACCCCTATCTTTTACATAGTTCCATAATAACTTTTAATTATTACAAAGACAAAAGTGCTTTAATAATTAAAGCATGATTTTGACAAAAGCAAAAGAAAAAGCTTAGTAAAGCAACTTAATAATTATGCAAGTATGTGCCGTAAATAATTACATACCAAGACAAACTACTTGACAGCTAACAAGACAAACAACTTTGGCTGGAGAATGGAGTGTTCATGTACTGCCTTCGGATGAGCTGTCTCATCTGGGTCCGACACCAGAGCGGTGGTGCTTTGGAAGAAAGTTTCGAGCTTGATGCTAGGTGAGGACCACCTGCGACCAAGGATAATTATACTCTTGGAGTACACTTTCGAGTATAATTTCAGTGAGCCAAATAGCCATTAACTTCGATGGTCGAATGGTCGTCAGTATCGTAATGGTGGTCCCGTTCAGGGGCTGTGTCATCCATCAGCTTGGGGAAACTGCATGTGTTGGCTTTAGGAGAAATGCATCCCATGGCCCCTGTAATCCCGGAACAGAAATCAAAGTAGAACTGCTTTTCTTTCTTGATGATGATAATTCGTGGACCTTGCTTGATATGGCTGGATGGAGCGGGACTGCAGGAGGTCATGTCAGTGACCCATGAGTGCCAAGATATCTTTAAGTGGCGAGGTCGTGGGTTTAACTGGCAAAGGTAATCATATATCGCCTTAGGCGTCATTTTCAATCACAAATTTATATTGCAGGCAGTTGAACCATTCATATAATTCGATTCGAAGTCCAAAAGAGATTGTGTCTCGAATGTCGAAGTACGGTTCGCTAATAATAAACCGACGTGAACAGTTGTGCTTGTAAGGTGCATACGATCATACAAATTTCTCGATATTGTCATAGCTTTCTCCAATTGCTGACGGGAGAATCCATTCAAGTAACGTGTAAGAGAAGGCATTTGACATGAGATGGCCCAGTATTTAGAAACGGAAGGATTACTGGTGGTATGGGGGAATTTAGGGCACCAAATGTACCATAACATACCCGGTTTCTCTGGCTGGATCAAGGGTTAAACCTCAGAAGTAATGATTTTCCGTGAGTGAAAAGGAAAGTGGTCAGGATACAGGCTTTGCTTAAGAAGGAAAGAGCTTTTCAAACTCTCGATGGCGACAAGAAAAGGTTTTATTAAAGTGGAAAGTTTATCAAGAGTTTCCGGTATGGTATCATGAGATAATTGAAACGAGCAGCCAGTAAAAACAAAGCAGAGGGTTTTCTGTCGGAGAGTCCTGACATATCAGACGTAGTTCTCGGGGATCCCTTTATATGCTTGACTTAAAAGTCATATTTTAAACCAATCTTAATCCGAGTAACATTTTTCGGGAATGCTTTACTTAAATGTAAAGATATCGGAAGGCCGAAATCATTCATTTCTTGGACAGAGAAATGGTGTCCAATCAAATGATACTCAAATCTCTTTTTGATGCCATTCTTTACCGCTAAGATTTTCTTTAACATCGCCAGTAAAGGTTTCGTGTGTCTAAAATGTCCACTAACAAGTAGTCGATAGTTTTCTTTTCCTATGGATTTTCATGAGTACTAAGACCCCATGACCATCACCAAGGTCGTCTCTTGAAGATGCGCTGCCATCCTGTAATCAACTTTAAAGTGAGGTTGATTTTATGCGATCCTCAGGTAAGGATGCATCAAGGCCACGCATTCCATTTTACTTTCTTTTTAATGTTCGAAAAGTGCCAGAATGATCCACGTGATGAATCACCATGTAATCGAGAAACCGTTGAATTTGCCTTTGGAAGTCACGATCTCGAAAGGTAACGTGGCTCGTCGGTATGGTCCATCTCATGACCATACCAAGGAATTCAATATTATTTGGTTAGGTGTTGGCCGATAACACGACGCCATTTATTTCGATAAGATCATACCAGTTAAATAACGCTTACGTTCATCAGCGTGAGCTCCAAAAGCAAGATATCATCAACGTGAACCGCATGATGCAAATGGGTCGAAGATTTGGACCATGATTTTCGAAACGGACGGGGCGGGCCAGTCCAGCGGGTGACGGTCCATCGGAAATGAAAGACGTGAATACAAAACCTATTTCAGAACGCTCGGAGGTCTGGGGTTTGGGCCAAGCAAAAAACCGTATTTAAATAAATTTGAAAGATTCGGGCATTTTGAGAAAAGCGAATATGCTTTGTCAAATGAGGTAACGGGAATTTGGTTACTAAAAACATGTTTATGGTCAGTAACAATGATCAGCTTTTCCTAACGCTTTTCAACATAAAGGCCTGGGAAGCCTAACAGAACCTAGGGCTCACTAAACCTTTGGGCTAACAATTGCGAATATTCTCATAGTATTGGAGTAAGTCGTAATGACTCATCTCCTTTACCTGCAAATTTTAGTCAAGCTAACGTCTTACCGAAATTAAGGTCCTAACGAAGAAAGACTTTTTCCATGGATTCGATTGGGTGAACTCGAATCGATTCCGACGTAAACTCAAAAGTTTGGTTGAAATATCCCGGTAAGATTCTGGAGTTTTAGCAACGGCAGTTTTAACGTCTCGAACGGGTTTAAATACTTGGATTTGACTTTGATTCCAGCTTTTAACTATCGTATGCCATTGATTCAAGTGAGACAACTTAACAAGATATCCTTATTAGAAGAGTGGAACTAATAACCTGGTCCAAATGACACTCAGGGAAGATTTGAATACCAATGGGTTTTTTGCAATCAAAGAGCACAAGATTCACACGATGCCTTTAAATGTTCGACCGAGTCCAATATTCTACTAAGAATATGTGGTTTAATACGTCAGGTCATGCCAGATCTATGCATTCAATCAGCCGGAATGGCCTTTGGAATTTCGAGGCAAGATCTGAGTCAATGGATTTTAGGTGAATCAGAAATGGGCGATATTTGATCGCTGATGGAAAATCACTTGAGATCATTAACGTTCTAATCGAGGAATTCCAGAAAGTAACACCGCTTCATGATCGTTCATCTTGTTCAGAGAAATGTAATTCCAGTCATCTTTTATGCGAGAGTAGTTCAGTCAAGCTGAAGATGCTCAACTAACCGGATGGATTTTTCGGTTGACAATTCGCATAGCTGTTTTTTCGCAGATGAAACATCTCGGCCGATTGCTTTCGCTTGAATCTTCCTGGCGAGGGAAGATTTTTCGTGTTAACCGTAGGCTGGATCCGCGAGGTTCGATGAAAATTCGGAGTTTTGAATTTCGAATGTCGCTTTCTTTGAACTGCAATCGCAATCCTTTTTCGTGGCATTTCATCTGCGAATAAGTGCTTTTTCGCAGTTAATTTGAAAGGTTCTTGTCTTTCTTCAATGCTTTCAAGAACTGTTGTCAAGTAAAGTTTGTCAAGACAAGTTTCGTGTCAAAGATTGCCAAGAGATGCCACCAGTAAAGATCGACGCCACAGCTTGTCTCTGATGTTCTGCTGAGTTCTTCGAAGGGCTTTAAAGACATGCTTTAACGTCGGGTTCATCAATCCATTGTTTTTGTAGAACAGCAAGGGACATGCTTATAATGGAAATCTCAAGATCCTTAAGATCGAGGAGAGCAAGATTTCATGTCGAGATCTCGCCCCAGCTTCAAAGATCAAGCAGGTCGCCAAGGAATTGATCATATACAAAGCAAAGAGCACTTGAAACTTCAAGATCAACAAACTGTAATTGGCTAGATATTTAACGAATCAAACTAATTTTGTGAGCACCAAAACGAAAGTAGCGCACCTTCAAGGATCGATTGAATACTTCCTGTTTAAGAGATCCTGAGGTCATCCGGTGCAGACATCTCTGGAGCTTCCGCCACGCCCATTTATGACGGAAGATCAACGCGAACCACGGGCCATTTGACGCATTTTCGCTAGACGGATCGGGTCCTGGCTGGAGGAGGTTGCCTGTGGCAGAAGATTCGCATATCTTCTTCAACTTCGTAGGAATATCAACATACGGTCGAGGTTCGCTCGTAGGCCGGGATTGTGTCGAGCCATCAGGATTTTGGTAATATCAGCATAGGACTTTTCAGAAATAACGTCAAGATTTCGTATCGGGCTCTGTAGTATTCAAATGCCTAGATTTCAATCAAGCTTCGATCATTCAGGGTAGATGAATGGGTGATCGCGGTGGAGCAAAGAACTGCTTATGTTCTTTATCCGGATCGGGGATCGATAATGGAGTTAAAGGGTGATGGCAAGCAGTGTGAATCAGGGGAGATGGTTGGCTGTGATTATTGAGAAGGATAAAGAGGTGTTTAGGTCGCGTCTAGTTCACGCAAGCTAGGGCGGTGGCAAAGGATCGTCGAAGTAGCATTTAGTCATACCAAATAACTTTTGGCGTCATATTGTTTAATGAGAAAGGCGAGGGCAAAGGACGACAGTCAAGGTCAATGGATGGGGAGGAGATGGTAAAGAGGGTAGTCTCTCTGCTGTGATTCAATCTAAAGCTCAAATTTTTGAAGTCATTGATTTCCCTTTCTTTCGTCACCGGGGTTCGGGAGTAACGACGGCAAGCATTTGCTCGAATCTCAGAGTCGTTGAGAAATCGATCGGTGTTTTGGTAGACCGTGATTCGTGGCAGCACATGGAGTCAACTTGCTCCTTAACTGCTCAGTTCAACCGATGTTCTCAACTTTCAATCGGTATGCAACAGCATCATTTCGCCTGCATTGAAGCCTGCTACTGAGACCGGGATTCAAAAAGGTTTGTGGGCTCTAGGCCAGTGGAAGCATTAGGTGAAAGGATAAAGGGTTTGGACACAACATTTGCCGAACTGTGTGGGGGTTCCAGCAGCCGAAGAAAGAATCTGGAAGTAGAGGAAAGACCACAAGCCAGCCGGCCGGACAATAAAGGCCGGTTCGAAGCTGCGGACAATCTCAGGATTTAAATGTTCTGCAATCCATTCGAAGTTCTTTTTGGCATTTTTGCAAATTGACGCCGGAGCGTGGGAGGATCTGACAGGTTTAGGTCACGCACACCTTAACCGGTATCGAGCCATACCGCTCCTTGAAACTTGTTTTCTAAACTCTTGTTTTCTACGCTTCAAACGGTATAATTTAAGTCTTTTTCTTTTTTTGGCCTAATCGACTCTTGGGGACGCTAGAATTTCATTCATGGCTTCTACTTCCTCTTCAAACTTCACCGTTACTCTTTCTTCCACTCTCCCCTTCCTTGGTCAAATCTTCGTGACTTTATACCGCCAGTCAAAATCGAAACCTTGCATTACCTCACATCCCCGAATCCGCCTAAATCGTTGAATCTTCTTACCCTTTCTCAGTTCTTTACCACCTATACAAACGCCCAGCTTTTTTACTCCGCAAGATTCGTACTCATTCCACCTGAAGACTCACCCTAAAGAGAATATATCCGCCCTTCGCTTGATCTGTTCACCCAAGAACTCTCAACTAGTTACATATTACAGGTTCAATACCGATTCTGGTTCTTCCGCCAGAGCACCTTGATTTAACCTGAACAGAACGAGGTTACACTCTATCTCCATCTTGAGCATCGACATCCTACCCTTCATTGGGAGGGTAAAAAGCGGATTACGTAAGCATACCCCTTACGCTATGCGTTGATACCTCGCTTAAAATAAAGCACTAAGATTACGTCAGTTATCGTAATCGTCTCACAACCCTTCACGCAGAAGAAGCGCAGTTACCATACTTCACTTTCATCCCAACTTCAACCTTTTCTCTCCAAGATCCCAACTTGCCCACAACCTTGAAGGTCCAAATCCAAATTCAAGGTGCTGAACAAATTTCTTCCGCCAAAATTGCTACCTTACACCACCAACTGGTCTATAGGCTTCAAAATCATGCCTTAGATCTACCCACACCAGAACACCACTCTAACACCCTCATGGTGTTAGCAGAATCTGACCAGATCCCGACAATCATCCAGATCCCATTTATACACCCCCCGTCATGAGCTCATCAAGCTTATGCCTCTCTTCGAACGGATTCCAACCATGAACAGCTCCACAATAATATACCTATTCGCATATCCGAAAGTACTTGAAAGACGATAAGACGGAACAATGTTTAATGACTTTAAACCACCTCCCAGTGCTCCACAAGAGCCTCCTCGGCTCTCCTTTACTTATTCCTCAATGCTCACAAAACTGCTCGTGACAACAAGTAGGAAGATCTCGCCCATTGCTGTGGTTTATCAAGGTTACCCTGCTTATCCACCAAGCACAATGGCTATTTCCGCTGATGCCCCTCGTTCGTGCAGACAAGCTAATGACTCAAATTGTCCCCTCATTGGGATGATCGGGACGAAGACTTATGATTATGCAACCACAAGGAAAGAAACCCAAAAAGAAAAAATCTCCCCGGTCCCCATGTCACCACCGCGACCCTACACCACCATCGATCTCTCCACTCCACCGCCCATTACCCATCGCACCGAAAGAACTCAATGGATTGCCAAACATTGCAAATCAGATTCCATCACCACTCACACTCTTAACACCTATCATCCAACCAATCGGGTTTGTATGATGTTTTCTCTACCCTTTCTTCTCGACATTTCTTCCTTTCCTTCTTTGGAACCCCATACGATTCCTCAACGTAAACGTCAGTCCAAACCCTTATCCCTTCACCTATTACCTCCACCGCCACCCTTCGAACCCCCTTAAACCTTTTCAATCAGCCTCAACTTGTAAACTCAAAATGCCAGGCCCAAAATGATACCTCTTATTGCATCCTCAATTCACGAAGCTGAGAACATCACTTTAACCGAACAAATTGAGACGAAGCTGACTCTATTTGCGCCAGATGCAACAGATCCACTAAATCTCCAAATTCAGAATCGTCAACTCGATTCAGAAGTTACGAGCCACGTGCTTCACGTATACAATGGTCCAGACCGATGTGAGTGGAAATCGTGCTTAAAATTCTAACTTGCCCAGATTGAATCAAAAATGGTAGACCTACCCTCTTTTACCACATCTCCTCCTATCCTTCCATCGGCCCAACTTATCATCTTTTTTCGCTTCTATGCTTTCCTATTAAACAAGATGACCTTCCAAGTTATTCGTATGACCTATACTCTTTTCGTGAGACAATCCTTCGCCACCACCACCTAAACCTAAACTCTAAACCCAGATCGCAGCCCGACCGCCTCTCCATCCTTCCTCTCCGACCATCCCCGCCAACCATCTCCTAGTTCTACCCCTTTGATCACCTCCGCTTTTATCGCCCCGCCTAATCCAAGGATAAAGAACTCCATGAACCAATTTATCGCTTCACACAACAATTCGCTCACCTACGACGATCAAACTTATTCAACCAATTGCTTCGAGCAGCCATACGACATCGACATTGCACTCTTCAAAGATCCACCGACTCGAAGTCCCAGCCGACATTACCAAAATCCTTCGCCACCACCACCAAACCTAAACCTAAACTCTAGACCGCACTTCGACCGCCCCTCTCCATCCTTCCTTCACCATCCCCTCGCCAACCATCTCCTAGGGCTTCTACCCCAAGATCACCTCCAGCTTTTATCGGGCCCCGCCCAATCCAAGGATAAAGAACCCATGAACCAATTTCTTTCATCGCTTCACATACCAATTCGCTCACCCACAGGGACATTTATCAAACTTTTATTCAAATCCAAATGCTCGATAGCTATACCGACACCGGCTACATGCACTCTTCAAAGATCCACCGGACTCAAAAGTCCTACGTCGATATTACACAAAATCCTCACTGCTCAACCCCGATCAACCTACCCTGTGCCAAACCTCCCAAATCCATACGTTGATATTCCTCCAAGTCATAAGAAGAGACATGTCAATCTTCCGCCACAAACCAACTTCCTCCTCCAACCTGCACTAACCATCTAGCCAAAATCGCCAAATGGCCCACGGTTCACATTTCGACGATCTTCCATCTCAAAATTCTACCTAATGGATGTTTGCTCGGATTTGACGACTCAGATGCTAAGAATAGAGCCACAACTCAATCACCTTGCAGAGAATTTCATACTGCTTCAATGGGTGCTCTAAGATCATTTCGATTCGCTAATACCGCCAATTACAATTTGATCTTCCGTGGTTTCAAGTGCTCTTCACATTTCATGATCAATTCCTCGCGTAATTCCCTTCCAGCGTTTTTCGTTTCGCCAGACGAGACTATCTCAACATGAAACGTCCGCTAAGCCCTCAATCGCTAAGGATCTTCGACTTCCATTATGTCGAATGTCCTCGCTATTCTATAAGCTTAACGGATCAACGAATCACATTAAAGCATGTCTTTCCGCTTCCTTCCGTAAGAACTCCAACCCGACATCCGTAGACAACTCATGCGATCCAATCTTTCCCTGTACAAAGATCTCTCGGTAAAATCTTTCACCGCAAAATTTCGTCTTCGACAAACTTTATGAGGAAAACCAGCTTCAAAGTTAACCTGCTGAAAGACAAAGAACCTTTCCGGGTGTTTTCTGGTAAAAGCCTTATTTTGCAGATCAAAAATGCCACAAGAAAAAGGATCATCAGCTCAAAAAAAAGGCATTTTCTGAAATTAAAACCTTTTTCATCCAAACCTCGCAGATCCCAAAAGCCCTGCACCGGCTTCTTCTAGAAGAAATTTCCTCCGAGAATTCAAACGAAAAGAATAGGGATGTTTATCCGCAGCAGAAAAGTGCTACTACGCCAAAGATCATTCCAACAAAGAGAAAAATCCATCCCGTTGGCTGAAAGATCTTCAAGCAACTACGACTACTCCCCGCCAGCATTTAGGAATTGCTTTCTGAACAAGATGAACTCCAATCACGAAACAACGTTTCGCACTATGTAATTCCTCCGATTCGACAAAGGACTCAGCCTCAAGTGATTTTCCATCAACAAATACTCCCTCGATACTACGCCTATCCCATCCATCAAACCCGATCTTGCCCTCAAAATTCCAAAGCGCCCATTCCAAAGAATCGTCTATAGATACCGGCGCCTAACGCAAAGATAAAATTAAACCTATTCTTCCATCGTAATATTGACTGGCCCTCAAGAACATTTCAAAGTCACAATGGTAAACTCTTCACCACCTCTTCGATTACCAAAAACCCATCGGTATTCAAATCTTCCCAAATCAAGGTCATTTTGACCAAGTTATTGGTTCCACTCTCCTAATAAGGATATCTTGTTAGATTTGACATCCTCCACCAAATCAAACACCTCCAAATCATTCCCACCTGAATCCGAGTCAAGTCCATGTTCAAACCATTCACAGCACATTCTCGAACTCACCATTTGTCCCAAACTCCCGCCTTACCAGGATATTTCAACCAAACTTGGAAGCTTTCGTCCCGTAGTCCCATTCTGAAGTTCACCCATCCAAACTTTGTGGTAAATAAGTCTTTCTTCATTAAGTTAATTCTTCAAACCAACGAAGACATTAACCCAACTAAAGTACCATCCGTGAAGAAAGTTAGCCTTCGACTTACTCCAAATTTCAACAAGAATGTTCACAATTGTTACCTCTGGTTTAATCGAGTTTCATAGTTCTCAAATGGGCTCAGTTTTTTACGCTGCCGAAAAGATCAAATTGAGAAAGAAATCGCCTTCAGTCATTGATCACCACTTTTTAAACATGTTTTGCTACAGCCCCTGACAAATTCCTCGCCGACAAAGCATGTTCACTTTTCTCAAAATGCCCTGGAATCTTTTCAAAATTTGATTTAAATTGTTTTGGCAACTAGGCATCAACCTCCGAACGTTATTAAACCGCTTTTATTCTCAATGTTATTTCCAATGGACCGTCTTGCCTTCCCTTTCGACTCAAAACTGCCCCATCCATTTTCCAAAAATCCATGGTCCAAATCTTCCAAACCCATTTTGCATCATGTATCGATTTATATCATGATATCTTTGCTTTTTTCAGTCACACGACTGAACATCGCCAAATTGCTAACTCAATTCTACGATCTATCCAAAGTCACGGTATCACATGTTATCGCCAAGAAAAGCACCATCATAATGTTACCGATAATATCAATTTCGTACGGTCATCAAAGATGGACACTACCAGCTGTGAAAGCAATATCGCTTCAAGAACTGCTTCACTTTCCGTGATCAAGAACTCTTCCAAAAGGCAAATTCAACAGCTTAAGATTATCAATTACATCCGGTGATTTCTTATCCCCACGCGATCACACTCACCACCTTTTCACCTTTTATTAAAAGAAGGTTTCGTGAATTAACGCCGGTCAATACACAACTGTCACTACCCTAAAGTTAGACGCGCAAGAAATCCGCCTTTTTAAAGCTTGATTACGATGGCAAGCGCGATTTTTTACGCATGTATTTAAGTGATTTAATCACGGGTGCCATACCCTTTGAAGAAATCAACGGAAAAAGAAAACTTTATCGCCACGCTTAGTGGACATTTTTCTCGACACGTAAGCACTACCATAGGTTCAAAGAAATCTTAGCTGTAAAGAAAACGGCATCAAAAAGTGAGTATCATTTGATTGGACACCATTTTCTCATCCGAACGTGGACAGCTGTTTCAAATTTTCCCCTAATATCTTTCATTTCAAAGGTAAACTGCTCAAAAAATGTTACTCGATTAAAAGATTGGTTTTCCAACATGACTTTTCACCAATACATATAAAGGGATCCTAGAACCTCATCCCTGATATGCTCTCCAGACTCTCCACACCAGAAAACCCTCTCACCCTGTTTTCCACCACCTATCACTTTCCGATCATCTCCATGGCTACATCACTACCCCCAGAAGCTCTCACCAAGAAAACTTTTCCCTTTAATAAAAACCTTTTCTGCTTTTTGCCATCCAAGAATTTCGAAAAGCTCTTTCGCTTTTTCACGAAAAGCCTACCTTGTCACGCACTTTTCCTTTTTCCACTTTCCACCCGTGAAAACTGCTCTCCATGTGTTTAACTGCTGATCCACCAGAGACACCATTACCACCGAAGAAAGCATGGTACATCGGTGCCTCACACCCTTATGCAACCAAGCTAATCCTTCCCATTTCTCCCACTTTGAAAGATCTCCTTAATCCGCATACGCCACTTCTTCTTACCGGACATTTGAATTGCTTCTCCCCATCCCACTATGGTGTGGAGAAAGAACTGCAATAACCTGCCGAAATTTACAACCTTGACCGATACCGCCTCAAGCACAAATGTTCACATCGCTTTTTTATTATTCACAGCCATACTTCCAACATCCGCACACCCTTTGACTCAAGATCGTATATGAATGGTTCACCGCACTACATATAGCCGCGATCGAAATGACATACAAGACGTCCCCGCATAATTACCTTTTTCGCCAATTAAACCACCAACCTCCGCCACTTAAAAGATATCTCCCACACCTCTCAGGCCCACAACACGACTTTCCTTTAATCCCCACTCCATCCGCCATATCCAAACCAAAGTCCATGTGTATCATCATCAAATAGCTAAGAAAACCGACTACTAATCGATTTCCCTCGCTCTGGGTGATTCCCAAGACCCATTGGGATGCATTCTCCGAGCCAACACCTCGCCAGCTTCCCCAACCACAACGGATGAACCCGCCCTTCCGAACCAGACCTCAACCCACCTTCCAAACGAATTAACTCAACCATCCAAAGTTGACAAAGCCACCCAAACTTCCCCTAAGTACTCCAAAGTGTACTCCTGCAGACTATAATTGCCCTTATCCACCATGTCAGGTCCCTCCTGTAAAGATCCAAAGCCTCCAAAGTTTTCTTCCAAAAGACCCTCACTCGGATACGCCTGACCCATACGACCAAGATCATCCAAGACGAGTACATGAATTCCGCTTCCATAAAGTTGTTTGTCTTATTGCTTTCAATAAAGTAGTTTGTCTTCATATCATAATGACGTTTCGCTTTTATGCTTGCATAATTATTAAAAGTGCTTTTACTTAAGCTTTTGCTTTTCGGCTTTGTTTCAAAGTCATGCTTTTACTATTAAAGCACTTTTGTCTTTGTATAATACCAAAGCCAGGTTACGTAAAAAATAGTGATCCCGTCTCTATCTTATCTTTTGCTTTTACTTTGTAAAAGATATGGGTCTTGTCCTATCTTCCGCAGAATTCTCCTATATAAAGGATTCTCCTCGCTTGTAAAGATGTGTTGAATAAGTTCGAAAGAAATAAACTGTTTTCTCTTACAATATGAATCCCCAAACCTCTCTCTCTCTGCAAACGAAGTTCTAAAGAAAGAAAAAGAATAAAGGATTAAATTGTTCATTTTGAAAACCCCAAGGAAGTATGCTCGCACTTGCCTTCTAAGAAGGATCCCGGCAGTATCGTAAAAACTTTTGACCATTTCTTATCCGGTTTGGCACCGCTTTAGACTAAAGGAAAGTCCTGCTTTTTGGTTGTATAACCCGAGAAAAATGTTTTAAAGGTTTTTATTACGTAGGTATATCTACCTGAAATCCAGCCATGGATCATCGTCCAGCAAAGTGCTTTTTAACTGCTGCGCTTCGTATAACAACACCACGCACTTAACCTGGGTATCGTGAGCCATACCTTTCCTTGAAACTTGTTTTCTAAACTCTTGTTTTCACGCTCAAACGGGTATAATCAAGTCTTTTTCTTTTCGCTTCCATCGACTTCGGGACGCAGAGAGAATTCTCATTCATGGCTTCTACTTCCTCTTCAAATCCTTCAACACCGCACTCTTTTCTTCCACTCTTCCTTGTCAAATCTTGCACTTCATAACGCCAACAAAATTGAAAAATCTTGTCGAATCACTCCCACATCCCCGAATCTGCCAGACGTAATCTTCATACCCTCTCATAAGCCCTTACCAACTATACAAACGCCTTCAGCTTTTTTACCCGTAGTATCCCACTCATATCCACCTAAGACCTCACTTAAAGATTATATCCAAATTTTCTCGCTCGATCAACGTTCTCTTCACAATTTCTCGCCGAGCAATATGTCACCGAAATATTCTCCACTTGATTTCAACCGGAAACGAGAAGGTTTTACCCATTCCATCTTGAGGCATCGACATCTCACCTTCATGGAGAAAAGGATTACCGCACCGCCGACTTGTTATGCGCTTGATACCCGCTTAAACAAGTATCAAGATAAGTCAGAGTTTACATCGCCCTCACAACCCTTCACGCAGAAGTTGTTTACTCACTTTTTAATAAAGTCGAGCACAAGCCGGCGAGCGTAGCTGACCATTTGGGACGAATCACGATGTAATCATAATGCCGGTAAACCGTTGAATTTGCCTTTCGAAAGTCATTCATCCTGAAAGTCAAGCAATTTCGCAACGCGTTTCGCTCGGCGCAGTATTGGCCTTTCATCTTTGATGACCATAATTAAGGCCAAGGAATTCAATATTAGGTTGAAGAACGGTGCTTTTCGCCGATAACACGATGCCACGACTTGGATAAGATCATAGAATTGAAGTAACAACGATGGCGTTCATCAAGTGTGAGCCCGAAAGCAAGATATCATCATGTAAATCAATGCATACGATGCAAAATTGGTCAAAAGACGGACCATGGATTTTGGAAAATGGATTTACGCTGAGTCCAGTGGTAGATCGTCCATCGAAATGAGCATCGAATACAAAAGCAGCTTTGTAACGCTCGGAGAATTCAATGCCTGGGGCTTGCCAAAACCAACCAAATTCTTAAATCAAATTTCAAAAGATTCTAGCAGATTTTGGTAAAAGCGAATACACGCTTCATGGCAGGTGTAACTCCGGGAATTTGTCATCTCAGAAAACACGCGGCGGTCGTAGTCAATGACTAGGCGCTTTTTCCTGGACAATTTCGTAACGTGTTTCAACATAAAAGCGTTTGCAAGCCCATCGAGAACTGCGGGCTCAATTAAACCTTGCCAACAATCGCGAACAATACTTCACGGCCAGTGCCGGCGACTCATTCTGATGGTGTTTTTAATTGGTTAATGTCTCTACTGAGTCAAGGGTAACTTAACGAAGAAAGACTTATTTTTCCACAAAGCGGATTTACGGGTGAACTCGACCATCGATTCCTCGACGTAAACTCAAAAGTTCGGGCTGAAGCCATCCCCGGGGAGGCCGCTGCATAAACTGCAGAGTTTCGGTCAATGTCTGCGAAGCTGGCTCAATAATGGACGACTCGCATTCCAAAGCTGGGAATGATTTCGAGGTGTTTGATTCGTGGAGGAGATGTCAAATCCAAGACATATCCTTATTGCAGAAATGGAACTAATAACCTTCCAAATGACACTGGGAAGATTCAATACCAATGGGTTTTTGCAATCAAATAAAGGCGAAGAGTTTGCCATCGACAGCTGAAATGTTCTTCGTGACCGAGTCCAATATTCCCACGAAGTTAACGATGAAGAATACTGGGTTTAACATACGCTGGGCGCCAAGATCTATAAAGCATTAATCACGTCGAATGGGCCTTTGAATTTCAGAGGCAAGATATGGAAGCTCACGGACGGGATACTAACCGTAGTATCAGCGAGAAAGGATCTGACGAAAATCACTTCAGACCGTCATCAATCGAGGAATTTCGGTAGAAAGCGAACTCGCTTCATGATCGTTCATCTTGTTCGAGAAACCTGTAATTCCATCTTTCGCAGAGAGTAAACCGTAGAAGCTGTCGAAGATGCTCAACTAACCGACGGATTTTTTCTTTGCCGACAATTTTGATACGCATAAATGTCTTTTTCTCTCTCGCGTATGAAACATCCGCTTGATCGCTGCTTTCGCTTGAATTCTCCTAAGGAGGAAGATTTCTCAAGAACCTAGGGCTGGATCTCGCGAGGTTCTGATGAAAATTTCGAGTTTTCAATTTCCGAAAATGCCATTTTTTCTTGAACCGCAATCGCAACTTTTCTCGTGGCATTTCGATCTCGCAACAAGGCTTTCAGAAGCACTTCTGAAAGTGTTCTTATCTTTCGTAACAGCTTCAAGAACCTGCTTTGTCGCAAAGTTTGTCAAGACAAGCTTTTGGTGTTCTTTGCGTCAAAGATTTTGCTAAAGGAGATGCTGTTCAGGGGAAAGACTGGGACGCTGTCGAAGCTTGTCTCTGATGTCAGTATTGAGTTCTTCCATGGGGGAAGCGAAAGACATATGCTTAATGCTCCGCTCATCAATCCATTGCTTGTAGAAATGTTAGCGACATTCGCTTATAATGGAAATCAAGATCCCATGAAGATTGGGGAAAGAGCATTACGCCGCCGAGATAGTCCTCGTACGGGCAAATCAAAGACGCAGAAGTCGCCAAGGAATCGACCGATACATGGAGCACTAAAACTTCCTCAAGATCAACAAACCAGAATCACAGATATTGGCTAACGTAATCAAAACCAATTCTTGTAGCACCCGTGAAACGAAAGTAGAAATTCTCTAAGGATCGATTGAAATATGTCTCGTTTCAAGATCCAGGTCAATCAGTGCATATCTCATTGAGTCGGTCACGCCATTTATGAGATTAAGATCATCAAATGCGAACCATGGCCATTTGACGATTTTTGGGGACGATTGGTCCGGGTCGGAGAGGTTATTCATGCGGCGTAAGATTCGTGCATATCTTCTTCAACTTCGCAGAGGAATATCAACATAGGTCGGGAGGTCTGGCCCTGGGAGGTTGATCGTTGAGCCATCGATTTTCGTAATATCAAGATAGACTTTTCGTAGTCACCGTGGACGCCAAGATTCAGACGCCTTCCGTAGGCTATTCAAATGCAAATAGATTTGAATCCTAAGCTTTGATCATTCGCTGGTAGTCTTAAATCGGTGATCATGACCGTGGGGAGGCAAGAACCGGTTGCTTTATGGTTCTTTATCCTTGATCGGGGGGACTGATAACGAATTTTGAGCTAGGTGATGGCAAATAGCAGGTAATCTGTGAGATGGTCTGCGACGGTCGTATATGAGCGAAGTTATATGGCGTCGAGGTCATATTTAAAGTTCAATGGGTTTAAAGCTTAGTTCGCTTGTGGTTATGGCAAAGCGATTGTCTCTCGGAAAAGAGTAGATAGTCATACCAAATAATCTCTGGAAGCGGTCATATCATTGCTTAAGGAGAAAGCATGAGGTAAAAGGATGATAAGTCAATAGCAAGGAAGCCGGATAGTGAGTGAGATGGTAGAGGGTAGTTCCGCTTTTCGATTCAATCCGCAAGTTCAAATTTTAAATGCTTGATTTCCCTTTCTTTTTGTCAATTCGGGCCCAGTAACGACGGGCAAGTATGGCTCGTAACTCGAAATAAGCTGAGAAATTCCTGACCGGAGGTTTTGGTAGATCTCGATGCATGCTTGAAATAACTTTTGTCTCAATCTCAGCTTCGAACCGATGTTCTCAACTTTGAATCGCATGCAACAGTATCATTGCCCCTGCATTTTGAAGCTTGCCTGAGACCGATTCAAAAGGCCAGGGGTTGTGGGGCTTAGTACAGTGGCCAAGTAATGTTGGCAAAGCGGTTACAGTGCTGGACACAACATTTGCTCATTGAATCAGGCGGGTTCTCCCAAAGCAGAAAAGCGAAGAAGAGTAATCGGAAGAGGTGAGGAAAACATCATGCCGCCGGTGGTCGGACAATAAGCGCTGGAAGTTGGTGACGAATCTCAGATTCGGCAATGTTCGCAATCCATTTCCGAAGTTCTTTGCATTAATGGAATGTTTTAGGCGGAGGATTTTACGCGTTTTAGTGTCACAAGTTGTGACACTGACGTGAGATTTTTTCTTTTTTCCTCGGTTGCATAATCATCGCTCTTCCTAATCATCCCGCCAAAGAGGGATAATTTCGTCACACACGCCTCGAACCAGTGGCATCCCATAGAAAGAATGGCTATCATGGCCGGGACGGATAAAACAAAAACTCGTGCAAACCCCAGAATGGCGATCTTCCCGCTACCGTCCCCGAACGGGTAGCGAGCATGAGTATATTTGACATAAGTAAAGGAGAGTGGCGAGGCTCTCGCGGAGTTAACGAGGCTGGAGGCGGCTTAAAAGTCATTCTCGACCGTTCCATCTTGTCGCCTTTCAAACATACTTTTGATGTCCGAACAGAGCTGGGATTATCGCTGAACCTGCTCATACCGGAGATCCATTCAAGAGGCATAAGCTCGATGAGCTCCACGACGGGAATTTGCGGATCTCGATGATGGATTCGTCGATTCTCGCTAACACCATACGCGGGTGTCGAGTTGTTCGGAGTTAAGGGTAGATCTAAGGCATTATTTCAAGCCTTCAGAGACCAACAAGCGGTGTAAAGTTAAGCAATTTTTGCAGAAGAAATTTGTTCAAAGACTCGAATCTGAACTTGACTTCGCCAAAATTTTACCGATTCGAGAGAAGTCGAATTAGATGTAGTGAGTAAACACTTCCCGTGATGGCGGGTGCCATGGTGGAGATAATGGCACAACAAGATTTCGGTAATCACTGCTTAAACCGGCATCAAGCATGCTGAAGTCGAATGGGTGACCGTAATCCTTTCTCCCACGGGCGGGTAAGGATTAATGATGCCTCCAAGACGGAGATGGTAAACCTTCAAGCTTCCGCTTGGAAATCAATTCTCAGGTATTTCAGGAGCGCAAGAGTGGGTCGCTTAAGATAACATCGATCCAGCGTACATCGATATATTCTTGTGCGAGGTCTTCGGTGATAATAGAAGACGAGTACCTGACATCATGTGTTAACTTGGGAAGCCAGATAATTGGTGCGGCTTTGGCAGAGGTACGAAGATTCACCGACTGGGCGATTATCTGTGATGTAAGAGATTCTACAAGATTTTCAATTTTGTCAAGTAGATGGTATGCAAGATTTCAAGCAAGGAAAGAAAGAAAGAAAGAATAAAGCGTCAAGGATTCGGGGTTAAGAGAAGAGGTTGTTTAACGAAATTTCTCCTGGTCTCGAAGTCATGGAGCAAAAAGAAAAGACTTAAATTATACCATTTTCTGGAAGATGAAAGTAAGAGTTTAGAAAACAAGTTTCAAGGAACTTAATTCGATACCGCTAAGAGTACGTGCTTGTTATACCGTAATTACAACAAGAAACTGCGTTCTTCGACCAGTCCAAGAAGTAAGCTCAAATGATATATTTCCTCTAATCAAAAAAACCTTTAAAACATTTTTCTCAAAGTTATACAACCCAAAATGTAATTCTTCTCCTTTAGTCTAAAATGGTACCAAACCGTGACAAGAAATCAAAAGTTTTCGATGCACGATCCTTACCAAGTGTATGGAAGAAAGCATACTTCCTTAGTTTTCAAAATGAACAAATTTAACCTTTATTCTTTTCTTTCAACTCATTCGGCATAGTAGGCAGAGAAGAGGTTTCAGGATTCATATCAAAGAGAAAACACGCAGTTTATTTTTTCAAACTTCTATTCAACTTCTATCTTTAAAGTGCTTTAGAACTTTATATAGTGAGAATTCCCCGAAGATAGCAAGACAAGACCCCTATCTTTTACAAAAAGTAAAAGTAAAAGATAAAGACAGACAGTGACCCTCTATCTTTTACATAATGGCACAACTTTAATTATTACAAAGACAAAGCTTTTTAATAATTAAAAGACGACTTTGATAAAAGCAAAAGAAGTTTAAAGTAAAAGAACTTTAATAATTATGTACAGCAAATAAAGCCAACATCATTACGATGACAACAGACAAACTACTTTACGGAAAGCAACAAGACAAACAACTTGGCTGAGAGCTGGAGGTCTGCTGCATGTACCTGCCTTCGGGATGAGCTTTCGGCCTCATCTCCCGATCACCGAGCGGTGTGCTTTTAAGAAAAAGTTTTGAGAGCTTGATGCTACGTGAGGACCACCTGCAGACGGTGGATAAGTGGCAATTATACTCTCGGGAGTACACTTCGAGTATACTCAGTGGAAGCCATTTCAAAGCTTTGAACTTTGGATGGTCGAAATTCAATGCTTGAAGACGGGTCAGGGTCCCGTTCGCAGGGCCAGTTCATCCATCGGGGAAATCCAGTGCTAGCGGGGTCATCGAGGGAGAAATGATCTTATGGTCTTCAGGGGAATCCCGGTCAGAAATCAGAACGGTAGTCCGGTTTTTCTTCACGATGATACTCTCTGGACTTTCGATAAGTGACGAGTTGGGATCATGGCGAGGTCATGTTGTGGGACCCAAGAAAGTGGGAGATATCTTTTGTTATGGAGGTCGCGGTTTAATTGGCACCGGTAAAGGTAATTGTGCGTGACGCCTTGTATGTCATTTTCAATCACATCTATATGCAGTGCAAGCCGAACCATTCATATACCGATTCGAAATCCAAAGAGTCAGTCCTGGATGTCGAAGATGGGCTCGTGAATAATAAACTGACGTGAACATTTAAGTGCTTCAGCGTATACGGTCAAGGCTTGTAAATTTCTCGACAACAGTTGTTGCGCTTTTCTCCACCACGGGACGGAGAACCATTCAAGAATGTCCAAAGGTAAGGTCTTGTCTCGATTACGATGCCCAAAGTGAGAGAAATCGTAAGGATTAAATGGCTTCTTTGCAGATAGCGACCGCGAGGCACCAAAATACAACACATCTTCTGCAGTGTCTCCGGTCTGTCGATTGCAAGGTTAAACTGTAGCTTTATGAAGCGAATAGATTTTCTGGGGCAAAGTTTTTAAAAGGAAAGGTTCTGATGTGTGAAGCTTTCATGAAAAAGAAAAGCAGTAGCTTTTTCTTTTCAGCAAATTTCTGGATGGCAAAATGTAAGAAAAGTGTCATTAAAGTGAAAAGCTATGAGAATTCCTGGGCAATGGATGTAGCCCACGAGATGATCGGAAAATGATAGTAGGTGGAAAACAAAGTAGAGGGTTTTCCTTTCGAGAAATTCTGGAGAGATATCGTGACGAGGTTCCTGGGATCCCTTTATATGCTTGACTGAAAAGTCATATTTGGAAAACCAATCTTTTAATCTGAGTAACATTTTTTACCTTTGAAATGAAAGATATCGGAAGGTTATCCCCATTCGGATGAGAAACGCCATTCAATCAAACGATACTCAAACTTTTTGATGCCATTCCTCAGCATCAGCTAACATTTCTTTCGAACACTTAATGCAGGTAGTGCTTCCGTGTCGAAAAATGTCCACTACCGTAGTTTATAAAGTTTTCTTCCGCGATTTCTTCTGGCGAGTACGCACCCTACGATTCTATCACTAAGGTTCATTCTGTAAGATGCGCTGCCATCCAGTAATCAACTTTAAAGCGAGGCTGATTTCGCCGATCCGCCGGAAAGAAAATGTTAGCCATTAGATTCCATTCTGGGGCTTCTTTTTAATAAAGTCGAAAGGCGAGCGTAATATCCACGTGGGACGAAATCACTATGTAATCGATAATGCCGAGAAATCCGTTGAATTTACCTTTGAAAGTCATTGATATCCGAAAGCTACAATTTCGGGTAATTAAGTTTTCACTGGTAAGGTCCATCTTTGAATTATACCAAGGAATTCAATATTATCCAGAAGAATGGTGCTTTTCTCGCCGATAACACGATGCCATGACTTGGATAAGATCATGAATCGAGTTAATGTACCGGGCGATGTTCATCATGCGAGCCCCGAAAAAGCAAGATATCATCAACGTGAATCAAACGATGCAAAACGGGCTGGAAGATTTGGACCACGGATTTTTGAAATCTGGATTGGGCGCTTGAGTCCAGCGGTAGACGATCCCTTGAAATGAGCATCGGGAATACAAAAAGCTGCTTTTGTAACGCTCGAGGGTTCAATGCCTGGTGCTAAAAAAACCAAATTTTAAATCAAATTTTGAAAGATTCGGCATTTTTGAGAAAAGTGAACATGCTTTGCTCCATGGCGGTAGCGGAATTTGTCATCTCAGAAAAACATGTTTAATTGCAGGCCAATAATGACCAGCTTTTCTCCTGACAATTTCTTAAATGCTTTCAACATAAAAGTGCTCGCAAGCCCATCAGAACTCAGGCTCAATTAAACCTGGCCAACAATCAGAACATTCGTTGGCCAGAGTAAGTTTCGACTCATTCCCGGGTATTTTTTAGTCAAGTTAACTTCTACTGAATTCAAGGAACTTTAACGAAGAAAGACTTATTTTTCCACAAGCTGGATTGCGAACCTGTGAATTCCTGACGTAAACTCAAAAGTTCGTGAAATATCCCGTAAGACCTGGGAGTTTCGCATAAACGTAGAGTTTCGTAACGTCCGGAATTCGGTTTGAATACGGACTTGACTTGATCTCCAGTGGAATGATTCGAGGTGTTTGATTTGAAGCTGAGATGTCAAATCCTAACAAGATATCCTTATTGAAGAAGGAACTAATAACCTCGGTCCAAATGACACACCAAGACTAATACCAACGGGTTTTTTAAGGTAATCAAAGAAAGGCAAGAGTTTGCCATCGACAAATTAAATGTTCTTCGACCGAGTCCAATATTCCACGAAGAATACGTTTAATACATACGCCAAAGATTCTATAAGCACTAACGCTTGAATGGGCCTTCGAATTTCGGTGCAAAGATCTGAGTTCACTGACGATAGAACGAGTATCAAGAGAGTGATCGATGGAAAATCACTGAGATCGGTCACCAATCGAGGAATTCAGAAGTGCTTAACATCCTTTCATGATCGGTTCATCTTGTTCGAGAAATAATTCCAGCCATCTTGGCAGAGAAAGTCAGAAATAGCTTGAAGATGCTCAACTAACCGGATGGATTTTTCTTTATTGGGACAATCTGGCATAAGGGTTTTTCTCTCGCAGATGAAACATCCGCTGATTGCTTGCAATTAACTACGGCCTAACTCACCCCCAAAAGAGCTTTCCTCAGAAGTAGGATCACCAAGACTTATAAGTGAACACAGTGAACCCAAATTGGGGCGATGGGATTTCCCTTCCATACTTCCCATGGGCCCCGAACAAGGCTCGATACCAACTGGGCCAATTGCCTAACTCAAATTTCAAAAGAGCTCTCGTAGCGCTGAGGACTGGGCCAAAGACTTATAAGGAACATAGAACCCAAATGGCGATGACAAGTGGATTAATTCTTCACAATAATACAGCCTTATTCACTATCCGAAGTATGCTTGAAAGACGATAAGACGGAACAAATGTAATGACTTTAAACCATTCCCCAAGGCTCCACAAGAGTCCGAATCTACCGCGAGTATCATTGAGGAATAAGCAAAGGAGAGGAGGAGGTTTTTGGAGCACTGGAGTCCGATCACCGAGTGAGGGTGCTTGGAAGAAAGCTGATTTGGGCTACTAACTCACTTTCTAAAAGAGCTCTTTAGAAGCGTAGGATCGCCAAAGACTTATAAAGAAACATGAACACCAAGGAACCCACCGATTAATTTCTTCATACTCTCCCCCATGGGCCCTTTAAGGCTCTAATACTAACTTACGGGCCATTTAATTTGCTCAAAAGAGCTTTCAAAGAGCTCTTCAGAAGTAGGATCGCCAAGACTTATACGTGATACCAGCTTAATCAAGTGGATCGAAAGATATCATACGGCACTAAAGATCAAGAAAACCAATTACGCGTAGTTTACCACGTAAACTCTGACCAAGGATTCAAATTTTACCCAAGGCAGTTTAGAATGACCCGTCAACTGAATAAGAAGAATAATGTAAATTTCATCTATCTCGTTAATCATCTGCTTGACTTGCGATTTAATGTCAGACGATCATCATATTCTGTTCTGCTCAGAGAATCGACTTAACATCTTCACGATCGAAGAATGAAGATTTTGGGTGCAACGTCGATGGCGAATAAATCGACTCGTTGGACAATTTCTCTGCAAAATGACCGCTTTCTCGCGAACGAAACAACTAGTTTTTTCTTCCGAACTGGACGGATCTTTCTTCTCACCTGTAAGGTTTTTTTCATTTCTTTCAAGATCTCGAGGGTGCTTTTCGAAATGACCTTTCTTTTGGTCGACAAGTGCATTTTTATCATCTTTAATCGGATTTCGAGGTATTTTTTATGTTCGAGGCAAAAGGTTGTCTATTTTCAATGAGATTCAAGAAGTCTTTTGTTCACACAACTGTCAAGACATAACATATATCAATCGAAAATTTTTCTAAGAGTAATATGGCTGGCTCCATTAAGGTCAGAAGTCGCCTCTCGAGTTCTCGTCAAGTTCAAGGAAGGCAATGAAAACATGCTTTTTAAAGCTCGATCATTAAAGCCATTTAACTCAGAAGAAAGCATGCCATTCTTTTCAGTAATGCATCTCCAAATGGTTGCGCTGAGAGAACAAATACTTCATTCGATGAAATTCTTTTCTGAGGCTTCATCGCACCGGTTCTCCAAACGAACTATTCATAAACGACTATGGTCATGTGACCTGGGTTTCAATCAATCAAGTCCGTATTCTCCTGCACTTTCGAACCAATCAGAATGAACTAGTGAATCTCAAATGTAATTTTCTGAGTAACCTGCTGAAGATTGCGCATTTGGTCGTGTTATTTGTACATCGCACCCAAAGAAGAAATTCGTGTCCTGGCTGGCTATTCAGGGCGCAGGAATGTCATCAAAAGCGTGCTTAAACTATCAGGTAGTCTCAGACGGTTTAGAGGAAGTTTCAAAATGCTTGGTCGTGAGGAATTGGTCTCCAGGAACCGCTTTCGGTCTCAGATTTTCATTTATTCATCTACAACCGCGTAGATGTGCTTTTTTCCGCTTTCATGGATCGAACCATGAAAGCCGTAGATATCTACATATCGGAGACCGAAGTCCGGAAGATCGCCCCGAGAACTAGTACTATAACGTAGGATTTCCTGAATACGGATCACATTTGTAACCCAACACTTCGTAAAAGTATTGTCTTTCCTCGATCAAGACTCGTTCAAATTTCACTTTCGTGGCTTTTTTTTATGTCACGCTGCGGGAAGTTCTTTTTGTAAAGCAGATAAGAAAGACCAAATAACTTCATGTAGTCCATTGCTCAAGGATTATGTAAGGGGATATGTATCAAATGTAGGGCGTGAATTTGTAAAAGATTGAAAAAACCTGGATGGTTGTTCTTTGTCCGCATCAATTCTCGCCAGCTCAAATTTTTCGCTTAATCTTCCGCTTTTTATTAAATTCGACCCCATATACGATCGTTGATCATCGTTCGAGATCAATATCTAATTCGTAGATTCTACTGCAAATTCGACAGATTTTGTTTAACTAAGATCGAAAGTTGAATCCAATTTCGTTTCATTCTCGTCACCGGTCAAATCTTGTCGCATTTTTCTCCCAAGATTACGTTGGTTTGGCATCGCATTCTTTTGCCAATTTAAGACACCGCTTTATATTTTGGGGCTTCGTCGACCGTAAGACGTGATGGGCGACCGCACAAAAGGCCGAAACAACTTTCGTCCGCTGATCCGTTTGCTTTTTCAAGCCTGGGGAAATGATTTCGTAAGACGACCGGAGGAGGAAACATCGCATGACCTAAGCTTGTGGTCAAGAATACCGGTGAGATAGTTTTTCTTTTATATCCATTCGAGAGCCCTTTATAGATCGATAAAGGCCACTCGAATTCGATCATCCGATGGTTCTGGAGAGTACGATTTGCGTGAGTTTTTGACGGTATGTTTTTTCTCATTCGCTTTCTCCTCATGATTTCAAAGTCTTCATCATCATCGATGGATCTTCTAAGCAAGTGGCAATCGTGGTTGCACATACGGGCCTCGAACATCCCATGTTAAGTGTCCATTGACTTTGTCGATGATCCGGATATCCTTCAAGAAAAATCCATAAAGTGGAAGATTTTCTTCTTGTCCCGTGCTTACTACTTTCTTGATCATAAGCAGATACGAGTAGCCTTTGGAGCTCGGATTCAAGATTGTCCCGAGTTTGAAAAAGACATCTTAATCAATTCATAAGATCTTCTTTTCAAAATGGCTTCGTAAGTTTGAATTGGCTCGAAGTTTCCAGTGAACCGCTTATACTGGAAAGCCATTCGCAAGGGTACGAGTCAAGCAACTATTGCTTTTGAATTTGTTTCGGGATTTGGATTATTGATCAGACGGTTCCGCACCCGATCATCAATGCGATCTGCGTTGCTTGTGAAGTTGGTAGATCTAGTATGATTTTGTAATCTATACACTATTCACCAAGAGTGGCTATTTTTGCTGGGTGTTCGTCCGCCTCGAGTCGATCTGAACTTTTACGGTCGCAAAATTTGGTCTTCGCGGACATGTTGAAATCGGTATAGGTTAACAATACACTACCATCATTAGTGTAGTTCAAATGTTCCAATGACAAAGATGTTTGATATTCCTTGAATCTGCATTCAGCAGTAAGTGGCACCATACATGCAAACCTTTCCTTCCATGTAGTTAGGATTAGCCTCACACCTCCAAGGTGGCATAGATACCCTTCTCGCTTCCAAATTGGTTACGCAGATCAAGAGTATTTCGAGTGTAACATATTGTTCACTGAGACTCAAGAGCACATCGTCTAGTCTCAAGACTGATGTACTCAAAGGTCTTTTGTAGAAATCAAGGTTCTGATGCTTCAAGAAAGAGGTTTTTGTTCAGAAAGACGTAATGGGCTCATTACATCGGAACCGATTCATCGATCTAGACCGATTCTTAAATATAAGAGTATTCAACAAGATTTTCAATTTCAAAGAATATGTTTAACAAGAACGGATAAAAGAAAGAGTGTTAAGAGAGAAATATGAGGATTTGAAAAACCTGGTTTGTGTATAAAGATGCCATATTGATAAGATTTCTTCAGTCGACAAGTAACACTTGAACACATTAAACCATGATACCACCTCTCGCTGAGTTCGTTGCCTCGATACCACCGCCTCAACCATAGTGTTCGGGAGGTGAGGAGGAGAAAGATCATTTCGACCTTGATGGTCGAACCATCGTAATCTTGTAGAGATATCAAAATGCTTTTTCAGAGTCGGCGAGGAAGAATAGATTCTCAAGAAAAGATTCTTCATCACCGAGGTTTTTTCTCGATTCTCGAAAGTGGCGACCGAGATTGGTATCGCATGTGTTCTTTGTTCTTCTGAGAGATTGAGGTTCCTAGAAGATCGGATCGAGGGTCGGTGGTGGAGGTGGTTCAGCTAAGAGGTCCTGGACCGTGGTTTCGAGCATGAGCATGTTTCGAGATAAGATGTGCCAAAGAATTCATAGTCCCAAGTGTTTCGAGGATGGTGTGTAAAAGGTTGTAAGCACCGAAAGTTGTGTGTGTAAAGGGTAGAAGGTGGATTTTGCAAACAATGAAGGTTGTTGTTTGTCAAAGATCAATCCCGGCAAGTTCACTTTTAACCGCCTTAATCTTCGCTTCTTTGGTTAAATTCCTAATTCTAATATCTATTTTCGATCATAAACCGTAGATCCAATCAAGTTGGTAACTCGATTTGCATGTCAAGATACATCTGCTCAAGTCGGTATGTAATCTTGTCTACTCAGGTTCTATCCGCTGACTTCAAATGCCACTTTTTCAATTTTTTCACAAGAGATCCGAAAGATTTAGTTCTGCGCTCGCATTTTGAGTTTGCCGCTTAGTACAGCCTTCAAAAGGTTTTGCCTTCCAAATGGCCATTTGTAACAGAGAGGGACAAAAGGTTCGGTGGTGACCTTTGTCACCGGATCAATTTGTTTTTCTGTAGAGGAACCGTTTCGTAAAGAGCTTGACGAGAATATCATGCAAGGTCGACAAGTATAAGAGACGGTAACGTGATCGCTTCTTGTCGCATGATTTTGTTTATACTCCTTTTGTACGATTTAAACATTTCCTATAAATAGTAAAGGCATTAGACTATCCGATCATCGTGAGGTGTAGGAGGTTTTTATGGCAAGGATCCATTTTGCGACTTTTTCTTTTGCGCCGTTCGACGCCTGAAATCATCATCATCTTCTTCCTCTTCAAGGCAAGGACAATCTGGATCACACATATGGGACCCTGGAACATCCCATAAAAAATGACCATTGATTTTGTCTGGGTAGATCGGATAGCCATCTGAAGCAAATCTGTGAATGGGAAGATTTTCTTGTGCCGTAGATACAACTGTGATCATGGAGGAGTATGAAAAGAGTTTCGGTACGGATTGTTGAGAGGATGAGAAACAATAGTGTCCTAAGTGGATGGTGATTGAAAGTTAATTTTATAGCCCATCACTACTTTTTTCAAAACGAAAGCATCAATTGTTTGGACCGGGAGTTTTGGGTGAAAGTTTATAATTGAAAGCCATTCCAGGTGAGCAAACAGCTTCGCTTTTGATCCGCTTAGGATCTGGACTACATGGGATATTGTCTCAAGAATCGCAAGAATCATCGCATCCATGGTTTGAGGTGTTGTGTCAAGTGCATGGTTTGTAACCGATACACCAATTGATGGTGTAATGTTGCCATTTTTAAGAAACCATTTGCTCAAAGACCTTTGATCTGGATCTGAACTTTTGTAGAGTGGAGGTTCGATCATCTAAGAGAGGTTGAAATTAAAAGGTCAAAAGAACACTTCCATGTAGTAGTCGATCGCTCCTAAGGATCGCATGTCGATATTCCTCAACTCGTATCCATTGCACATGGTACAAAGCCTTTTTCCGCCACGAAGAGTGAAGATCAACCGGACTCCTCCAAGACGGAGGTACGATATCCTTCCTTTTCCAAAGCAACAAGCTCGGTATTTCAAGAGTAACATATTGTTCTCGCTTTCGCGATGCTTGAAGAGCACCGATCTAGTCAAGATGACTGATATATTCTTTCGAGCGTGCCTTTTATCAAATTAAGGTTCTAATACTTCCGGTTAAGGAATTCGGTCATCGATACAATTTATACGGGCTAATGAGAGGCATGAAGATTCACTAATTTGACTGGGACATTCGAATACTCAACAAGGTTTTCTATTTTGCCGTGTTTGTAACAAGATTTTGAAGGAGAGAGTAAGAAAGAGTACAAGAGCAAGATTATTCCGAATCGTTTAAGATGCCATTTTTGTTTCAAAGATTTTTTATTTCCTATTCAATAATGATCTCATATTTACCACTTCATTTTAATGAAAAGCATTATGCTCAAACATAGAAAATAATTGTACGTGGCTTGTTATACCAGTAGTGCAAACTGATCTAGTCCCCATTCAGAATGACCATCAGAATATATGTCACTGGTTTCTCGCCAATTTACAATAATATTCTAGCTTAAGCAAAAGTTTGTTTGCCTCGATACCTATTTACTTAGATTAGATTCCGATTGATATAGATTCGTATTTGATTTCGGTTAGATTTATTTCAAAAATTATTGTAACCAACCCTATATAAAGTACTCAGATTCAATAAACATGGAGGAAGTTTTTTCGATACAATCAGAGAGTTAATTCTCTTGTTCTTTACGAACCTTTGAACTTATCGGATTTTCGTGGCATTCAAACTCGACTTATCAATCGTACCATCCATACTGATCAGGCATCTTTACATACCAAGGTTCGTGCTTTCAATAAGCATCGGGTCGAGGTTCCAATCCATTCTTTTAGATTCGATCTTTAACTAAATCGATTAGTGGTCGATCCTCGACGGTTCAGATTACAATAGGCAAACCGAAGTTTCAAATCGAGAAGTCAAGTCTGCTTTTAGAGAAATAATGAATCCCAACAGAAGGAAACAACACTGGGATGTCACCTTCCAACTTGTGGCAAGCCATGTCATCTTCTAGTTGAGCTTGAGCACAAGGCATATCACAATCAAATGTGATGGGCATGGATGTCGCTATGAACAAAGGAAACTCCAATTGAATGAACTTGAAGAAATTAGGAACGATGCTAGGACAAGACTGAGGCTTTTCATGGTAAGATGATTTCGAGGAAAATATTATCACGTCAGTAGAAAATCCTTTTGTTCTATTCACATCTTGTGGCAGGTGGCTGAACATTGTTGAGTTCCATTAGGTATGACTTGAGAACAGAGGTAACAGATGTATCATGGATGAGAGTATAAGGATGGGGATAAGTTTTCCATTCATAGGCCATATCTTATGTCCAGAAGTCTCTTGTTTCTGGGTGCTGGAAGTAAGGTCTATGAACGATGAAGACTGCAGTGAACATGTCTGCTTCTTGTTCCATCTTCTATAAGGTTGGCACTTTACTCTTTAAACAATATGCCCTTAGGCCTTGTTAGTTGATCTTTTGGGCGTTACGTATCGCCGTCCCCAAAAGCTTTCTTTTCGCTTAGCTTTGAGGGCTTGCCCTCCTTGGAAACTTTGCCACCAAGTAGTACAACAACCTATTTTTCATAAATTCTTTTTCTGAAACATCTTCTTCATAATGTAATGCATGTATCCAATGCAACTTATGTCATAACATTTGAAGTTCCTAAATGCATAACAGAATCAACACACAACACTATTTCAAAGATAAGTATCATAAAGCTAGAGCCACCATAACATAACTAAAGTATTATCAATTGCGCAGAAATTCACCATAACATAATTAATCATAGCTAGGCTGACCATAACATAATTAAGTATCATAGCTAGCGTATAAATTACCATAACGTAACTAAGTATAGATTATAACTAATAACATCATAATAGCCATCACAACATAAAGAAATGGTTAAAACCGGTTAAGTGTGAAAAGAATTTTGTCCTTACATTGCAGCAAGTGTTACTTACTTTCGACCTTGACTTCTCTAGAACTTTCTAAATTTGGGGATTTCTACTTTGATATTACGACTTAGAATGTAAGAGAAATGAAATTTCTAGTTGCATCGAAAATAAAAACGGGGTATTTACAGGATTTCTTAAGGCTAATGGATGGCTAGGATTTTGCCACCATAACTCTTGATCAATGGTTGAGATTAACCTTCATAAATAACTTACTAAATTCTAGAATTCTTAATTTTCTCTACTTACATCATCACTTATGTCATCACTTATGTCATCATTCTTTAAAATTAAATATTATAAACTTAAGGGGTTTGTTAGCTTAAAATAAATTCTACTATATTTAAGTGAGAAAATTGTACCTCACAAGGATTCTGATTTGATTTAGATTCTTTCCTTATTTGCTTTAGATTTGATGTTGGTTTAGGATTTATTTCCGAAAGTACCAACAGCAATTATGGGGCGAATTTCTTGTAACCAATCCTATATAATGTACTCGCATCCAATAAGAAAGATAGATATTTTTTTATGCAATTGATAAGAGATTTAATTCTCTTTGGTTCTTAAACTAACTCTGTGAACTTATCGATTTCGTCGCTCAAACTCTTAACTTATCAATTAGATCATCCATAGTGATTGTTGCATCCTCACATACCAAGGTTCATGCACGTTCCATATATTTCCGTGTTTAGATTTGATCTTGAGACTAAATTGATTAGGGTCACCGCTTCTTCGGGTTCAGATTACCATGCCGCCAAGTCTTCTCTCCAATTTACCCACTTCTCTTCTTCGCTCCTTTTGCAACTGATTGTTGACTTTTTTTTAGGGCTTTTATACAAAATTGCTATCCAAATCCTTTTCTAACTAGTGAAACTCATTTTTTTCCCTCTTTTGCCTTGTAAGAATAGGATTTTCGATCCACAAAATAGGTACATATGGCAAAACAACTCCCAAATCAGTTTATATTTTAGGGCCAATTAAGAAATCTGACCATCCCTTCAAGAATCAATCTTTATGGCTCAAATCTCATCCTCAACCTTAATAGATGTCTAATCTAACCCAATCAAGTGAATAAAGCCCAAAGATTCATCCAAGAAGCAATCAAAATCCATGAAGTCACAATCTGGCTATTCTTCACACTAATTTGTAGCTTTTCTATCTTTTTTTTTTTTTTTTTCCTCAAAAACTCCTACAAAACATAAAAAGGCTAATAATGACTCTAGCAGTTCAATAAAATATCAAATAATTGCAAAGAAAGTAATAAAAACTAATGTGAAATTAGGTGCTTATCAAATTCCCCACGCTTGCCTTTTGTTAGTCCTCGAACAAAACTAAACTAAGAATAAATAAATGAAAATAAAATTCCAACTAATCCATTTTCGTAGATAATTGCAATTGCATTTAGTGTATGTAACAAGCTTGTAAACCCTTAGGCAGCCCTAGTAGACAAGTTATAGTCTCATGAGAGTTTCCAGCAATGACACCCACAAACATCAATATTATAAACAATGATTAACTAAAAGTAGAAAACAAAGTAAATAAAACTATATAAACTTCACATTATTTAGGACATATTTGACAAAATTCAGCCTCAAAGTTGTAACTCGCATTCAAGAATCAACGTCATCTCACATTAGACTCTTATAGTGTGTGTGTGTGTGTGTGTGTGAATCAATTCAATCAAAATCTTTTCTCTAAATCTTCAATGTCAATAGCCTTTGCCTTGAAGGAGAAGAGAGTAGGTCAAACTAATCTTATCATCTTGAACTCAAGATAGGCATATATATGCATTTTTCTTTTGATTTTCTTTTCTTTTCAGCACATGCATTGATTTGGCAATGTCTTTTTTTTTTTTTTTAAACTCCATAATCAAGAGCTTTCACTCTACCCCTTAAGGTAGCTTTCTTCTTATGGTAGATTATCCTTTACTTACTGATGGTAGAACATTTTAAGGGTTATAGGTAGTTATTTCTGATTATAGGTAGCTTTCTTCTTATGGTAGGTTATAAAAATCAAGGCAAATAATCATTTACTTAAACTCAATTCTCAACTTAGGCTGTATCATTCTCAAATCTCTAGTCTAAATAATGAAAGAACTGAAAATTATGCTCAAGACATTAAAGAGTGATAATTAAGATGAAATCAACACAATGATCAAGTATAAACAAAGACAATATTCATCCCTTTCTAAGAGCCATATTCATTGTTAGTCAAGTTCTTATCATTGGCATGTGAATTACCAAACCAAAAACATGCAAAGAACTAACACAAAAACAAACAATTTTGATGGTATTTTCTAATTCTATGCTTTGCTTTTTTTTAAAAAAAAAAAAAAAAGATTTGTGAACAAACAACAAATAATAAACTAATTATGAATAAAATAAATCCAACAAAATTGCCCCCACACATAATCTTAACATTGTCCTTAATGCAAAACCAACTCATCTAATGAGAGGATTAAAGATAGAGGAAGAAGAATAAACGCTGGAACATAAGCAAACACTAAACAAACAGAAAAGTAAATGACTAAAATTAAAAAGAAAGAAAGATGAAAAATAATGCCAACCTGATTATTGTGCTTTTCCATTGGGTTGCCTCCCAAGTAGCACTTGGTTTATTGTCTTTAGCCTTATTTGTACTCTCTTATTAAAGTTTGAATCCCACGTTCTGCTCTTCACATCTCAAAATGGTATGATTAAAGTTTGCTATTTGTTTTCTTTCGTTCGAGCCTTCAACGACAGAGAGAATTTCCTACTTATGGCATCAACTTCCTCCAACGACGCTTCTATTTCTTCTGTCATTACTCCAGTTTCCCTTTCTTCCACCCTCTCTTTACCCAAATCTTGCTCCAAACACACTGCTAGTAAGATCGAAAATTTAGTTGAATATTCCTATATCCCTGAATCTGCTTAAATCAATGAATATTCTTTTCCCCTTCTTAGTCCTTATCACTTCTATAAATGTCCACACTCCTTTACTCGCAGTATCTGAACCCTTATTTCCACCAAAAGACCACATCCAAAAGCATATATCCAGTCATCCAGATTGATCGTTCCTTCAGCTACCACAACAACAATATGTCACTCGAAATTCTGCAATTGATTTCCAATTGGCAAAAGAAGGTTATACTCATCTCCATATTTGAGGAGTCGATTAATCCTAACTCATACGGAAGGAAAGGATTACCAACAGCCTGTAATTGCTATGTTGATACTAGGTTCACACATTACCAAGATGTCATATTGGTAATCGCCTTAACCACTCTTCATGCTGGAAGTGTTTTACTCACTTTCTATCCCAATTCAACCTTTCTCTTCAAGACACTAATCTCTCCACTGCCTTGAAAGTCCAAGTGCAAATTCAAGGTGCAGAACAAATTTCTTCAGCAAAAATTGGAACTCTTCACCATCAATTGGTCCATAGGCGCCAGAACCATGCCTTAGATCTTCCTTCACCTAAGCACCACTCTGATGCCCTCATGGTGTTAGCAGAATCATATCAGATACCGACCATCATTCAAATTCCAAGACAAATCCCTAGACATGAACTCATAAAACTCATGCCCTTGGAATGGATTTCAAATTATGAGAAGTTCCACACCAATACTTCTCCTATCCAGACAACAGAAAGTATGTTTGAAAGAAGATCTGATGGAACTGTCCGAATGACTTTTCGACCTCCACCCACAACACCGTAGAGCTCCACCTTTCATTCATTTATTCAAATGGTTACAAATTGCTCGCATACCAAGAAAAGCTGCCAATTACAGGATTCAATTCAGAAGGATATCCTATCTACCCTGCCAAACTTAATGGCCACTTTCTTTGGGATTCACCAGATCGTGAAATCAGACCAGATTGTCCCTGGGATGATCGGAAGAAGATGATGAACCACAAAAAAAGAAAACCAAAAAAGAAAATACCTAAAACTCTGTGCTCACACAACCAACCTAAACCACCTCATAATCCTCCACCACCACCAGCTCCCTTACCCATCTACCAAAAAGAACTTCGATTGATTGCAAAAAATTGCAAGACTGAAGTCCTTCCACATATCCAGAATTCCAAACCACCCATACAACCTATGGCTTGTATAATGTATTCCTCTACCTCCCAAGATTATTCCTCCAATTTCCCTGCTCTAGAAACCCAGACCGATCCACAACGAAAGGTCATAACCAAACCCTTTATTCCTTCAGCCATAACTCCCACAGGTCACTTAGAAGACCCCAAACCTTTGAAAGTTGTTCTCAACTGCAAACCCAAAATGCCGAGCTCAAAATGAAACCTCGATCGATATCCATAAGTTAATCATATCACCATTTAACCGATCATATCGAAGTCAAGATGGATTCGATCACTTCCTGGGACAGCAAAGAATTTACCAAAATCTTCAATCCATAATCTCTCAACTAGATTCGCACTAAGAACCATGCCGAACATGACATTTCAGTAATTTGACCAAAGAAAAGGAAATCGAAAATCGAAAGGTAACTTGAACAGATTGAGTCAACGCAAAGGCTAACATTATTTACCACCTTCCACCATTACCTACTATCACCCAAATTTTCCATCCCTTTGCACCTACGCTTTCTCCCATAAAACCACAAGACCTCCCAAATTATTCGCATGACACATACTATGTTTAAAATAATCCAACCGCCAAAACCATCTAGATCTAAACCTCATCCTCACCAAGACCAAAAACAACCTTTTCAACCACCTTGTCCATCCCGTAATCAAAGAACCGCCCTTTATACCCCACTTCCTCCTCAACCAACACCAACTCAAAGCCAAAGATAAATCCCCAATGCAACAATACAAAGGTACACAAATAATCCCATCCATCCGACATACCAAACTTCGATTCAAATCTAGTCGAAGATCCATCCAATCAAACATAATCTTCCTCAATCTTCCATTTCATCTAGCTGATTCAAAAATCTTACGCCGGTATCACTAATCCCCACGGCCCAACTCAAGAGATCGAGCCTCAATCCTCAAGAACTCCCATTTTTCAAATGCCCTCGATATCGGAAGATCCACCAAGCATCCTCACTTAAACCGCCCGCTTCAACCCCAAATGATCATAAACCTTCAAACGGTCCATGGTTCACTTTCGATGATATCCCCGCAGCTAAACGGAGAGATAGATTATCCAAATGGTCGCCGATGATCTCCAAATGTTAAGAGTAAATACTACTACAAAGATCGCCCAGAGAACTCATACCCGCTTTACTTGGATCTTTAAGAGATCGGTTTGATACTTTGTGAGAATACATAATTACGCTAGTAACTACCTAATGTCTCAACCGCCTTTTCCATTCACTTAACAATTCATCGAGAATCACCGCAGCCTTCGCAAGAAGAGACTACTCAACATGAAACGCTCAAACTCTAAGGATCTTGATTTCCATTACAAATGATGTCAATCTTGTTTTATAAGCTCAACGTTCTAATGATCCGATTTCAAACATGTATTTCGCATCATTACCAAGAATTGCAAACTGCATACAGAGGCAACTCACGAGTCTCAATCTCACCATTGACAACATTTCGGGAAAGATCTTTCAGACGCTAAAGGATGTTCGGAAAAATTATGAATGTAAATGCTTCTTCAAAGAACCGTTAAAGACAAAGAGCCTTCCGGCAAAAAAGCCTTACTTATCAAATGCAAGAAAAAGAAAGATTGTGATTGCAGCACCAAAAAGAAGAAGCCTTTCCGAAAATTCAAAAATCCAGATTCGTCTCCTAGATCAAAATCCAGGCGAAAATCATACAGGTTTTTCAAGAAAAGATCTATCATTTGCAAAAAGAAAGGCCATTATGCTAAAGATTGCCCCAACAAAAAAGAAAAAGCAATCAGACTTCTTGAGCATTTACAGGCCACCACTGATTATTCTCCTCACAAAGATGAAATCGAGTTCTACTTCTCAAAACAAGAGGAGCCTACTGATGAAACAATGTTCGCACTACAAAACTCATCTGATGATTCCGAAAATGATGAGTTTCAAACTGTTTTTCACCAACAACTTTTGTCTCTAGACACTACCATACCTATCCCTTCCATAAAACTCCAAATCTTACATTCCAAATTCCAGATTCTCATCGACTTCTTAATACCGAAGCCCAAAGTACGTTAAACCCATACATACTTCCATAACAAGCAACATTACGAAGAAAATTTCAAAGCCAATGGAAAATTCTTCACCACCAAGTTGATTACCAAAACCCAATCCGTATTCAAGTCTTCCAAATTGGTTATCCTAAAAAGTCATCTGCCCCATCCGCCTAATAAGGACATCTTGTTAGATTTGATATCATTCACCGATAAAACACCTCCAAATCATTCCTATTGGAATTCGAAGTCAAGTCCATGTTTAAACCATTCACCAATGTTCTAAGCTTTATGGTTTGTCCGAACCTCCCACCTTTCCAAGACATTTCCACAAAGTCGCTGAACTATTGTCCCGAAGTCTCACGTCGACTTTCACCATCCAAATCCTTCCGTGAAAAATCCATATTTCTTTGTTCAATTGCCTTCGTTGAATAAAGATGTCAATCCAACCAAAGCCACCCATCCAGAATGAGTCCTTCCGACTTAGTCCTAGCCTAAAAAGCGAATGTTCTCGCCCAAGTATTATCGAACCCACTAGCTCGAATTTTGTCAACCTTTTTACGTTGAAAACATTATGAGATTGTTAGAGGAAAAAAACGATTAGTCATTGACTATCAACCTCTAAACATGTTTTTACAAGATGAAAAATTCCCTTTGCCCAAAAGACAGAGCATGTTCACCTATCTAAAAAATGCTCAACTTTTTTCAAAATTTGATCTTAAATCCAGATTTTGGCAACTTGGAATTAAACCTTCAGAACGTTACAAAACTGCCTTTTGCATTCCCAATGCCCACTATCAATGGACAGTTTTACCCTTTGGTCTTAAAATAGCCTCATCTATTTTTCAAAAAACCATGGTCCAAATCTTCCAACCCATTCTGCATAGTGCATTGATTTACATTGACGATATTTTATTGTTTTTAGGTACACAAGATGACCATCACCATTTGTTAAATCAATTCTTTGATATTATTCAATCTCATGGAATCATGTTATCAGCTAAGAAAAGCACAATTGCTACCAATAACATTAAATTCCTTGGAATGACTATCAAAGACGGCCACTATCAGCTAGGAAAGCACATTGCTCAAGAGCTCATCCACTTTCCAAATCAGCATCTTTCCAAAAGGCAAATTCAGCAGTTCCTTGGTATTATTAATTATATCAGGGATTTTATTCCTCATGTTGATCATCACACCCACCAGCTGTCAGCCTTGCTGAAGAAGAATCCACCTTCGTGGAATAACAACCACACACTTGCTGTCACAATGTTAAAGCAAATTGTGCAAAATCCGCCACCATTAAAGCTCATCACCGATGGCAGGCAAATATTGGAGACTGATGCAAGTGACGAATCATGGGGGGCCATCCTCCTTGAAGAAACAGATGGCAAAGAACACTTTATTGCCTATGCCAGTGGACACTTCTCTGACACACAAATCCATTACCACAATGTGTTCAAAGAAATTTTAGCTGTCAAGCATGGTATTCAAAAGTTCGAGTATCATCTTATCGGCTATCACTTTCTTGTCATAATGGACAACTCAGCTTTTCCCAATATCATGAATTTCAAAGGGAAAAATGTTCCAGAAAAGATGTTGCTTAGGCTAAAAGACTGGTTTTCAAAATATGATTTCTCTATGAAGCATATAAAAGGATATCACAACCTTATTCCTGATATGCTCTCAAGACTTGCTAAACCAAATAAACCCTTGTTTTTCATATCCTCAGAACACCATTTTCCTATCATCCTCATGGCCACTTTACTCCCCTCACAAGCCCTTACCCAAAAAACCTTTCCCCTTGGGAAAACTTTCACCGCAGTCTTTGCCATACAAGAGTTTGCAAAGAAAGTCAGATTTAGGTTTTTATGAAAGCCCATCTCTTATCGCACTCATTTCCATTTTCCACTTTCCATCCGAAAACTTGTTTTCAAGGTGATTAACCATGGATCCTTCCAGAGACATTTCAAAAGACGAATTATGGTACATCTGGTGCCTAACTGTCCTCTATGCCACCAAACTGATTGTTCCAGTAACAGCCACCTTCGAACATTTGTTCAATCCAGACAAATCAACCTCACTCATCTGGACGCTTCTTGAATGGTATTCTCCAATTCCATGGTGGAGAATGAAACTTCAACAATTGTCACACTTTCATAACTTGGAACGTATGCCAGCATCAGAAGAAAAAATGTTCACATATGTGTTCATTATTCATAGACCATACTTCCAACACCCAGATACACACTTCTTCTGGACTGAAGATCAAGTTTTTGAATGGTTCACCACACCTCACCCATCCATCCTTGAACAAGACGATAAAGTTCAAAAGAAACTCTATAATTTCCTTTGTGAACTGAACCACCAACCTACTCTACACATAGACATTTCTCACACCTCCCTCGGTCCACAGCATGATATCATCATGATCCCCACTCCTTCAGTAATTTCAAAACCTAAATCCACGGGTATTATCATCAAGGAAGAAAAACCAGACTTCACTGATTTTCTATACCAAGATGCACAAGACCCATGGGAAGCATTCTTGCCATTAAACCAACATCTTCAAAACCTCCAACAAACTCCACCAACACATGTCTCAGACGATCCAACAAATAAAGCCAGTTCTAGCACACCAACCGGCTCCAAGGAATACCCATCCTCTTCTTGGCGCCAAATATTTTGCCCTTGGCAACCCTATCGCCCAGATCATCAACATCCACCAGAAACTCCATGTCCATCACTTAAAGTCCTCTTTTCAAAAGATAAAGATAAGACCGACAGTTCATCTGATGAAGACTACATGAATCTCTCATCTCCGTGACTCATGCAATTTGGCATCATTTACTTTTTATTATTTTGTATTAATTTAAGAATTAGTCATGCATTAATTTGTCGCTTTTACTTCTTTATTACTTTATTGCTTTTGTCTTTATTGTTTTTATTTTTCCAAAGCTTGTCGCTTGTAATTATGTCTTTGCTTTTTATTGCTTTTGCTTTGCTTTTCAAAGTTTGTAATAATTAAAGCATGAGTCATGCTTTAACTGCCTTTTATCGCTTTTACTTTTCCACTAGCTTGTCGTCATTATTATGTTCTTGCTTTTAGAAAGTGATGGGGCCTTATCCTATCCTTTTCCTTGGTTTTCCTCCTATATAAGCTCGCTTCGTTGTAAGCATAAAAAAATAATAAAATCTCTAGCCTTCTATAATCATGAGTTTCTAATTTCTCTCTGTCAATGAAGCTCTAAAGTTTTTAAAAATAAGAAGAAACTTACATCTGTTCATTTTGAAACTTAAAGAAGTATGCTCTGCACTTGCCTCTTGCAAGGATCCTGTGCATCAAAAAACTTTTGATGATTTCTTATATGGTTTGGCACTTGCTTTTACTAAAGGAAAGTCTATTTTTATATAAACCCAGATGAAAATGGTTCAAAGTTTTTTATCTCGTAGGTATATCGAAACCCAACTCATGGGACTATTGGTCCAAAGAACAGTTGTAACTGTTATAGTTCTAGTATAACAACACCACATATTCTCGCTGATCTTATGGTATCAGAGCTACACAAAAGGTTCATAAAGGCATTAATCTATGTCCATAATTGTAACACCCTAGGCGAATCCCACATCCGCAAAGTACGGGAGAGATAAGGGGTGATCCACACCTTAATTGGCAAGACGCGTTTTGGTGTAACACCCCACTTAAATATTCATTTTAAAGATGTTATAAACACTGTACTTTTAATATTACATAAGACTTTATTATTACATAAAACTAAGATGCTTATTTTTTTTTATTGAAACAAAGCTGAGCCCATCATAAAATCCCAAGGTCTGTTATGCCCATATGCACTTCGTCTTGGTTAGGTCTTGGCGCCAGCTTACCCTACTCATCGTTACTTGCAATGTAAGAACTTTATGAACTAACGCCCAGTAAGATAACACTTTGATGCATGTATAAATTATTATGCATATGGATGACCATATTAAGCTTTTAAAAGAAACTTAGAAAATACAAAACAACTTTGCTAGGGCCCTATGTATGTTGCACTATAAGGCTGACACTTTTACTCTTTTAGATAATATGCCCTTGGGACTGATTCGTTGATCTTTTGGGCATGACATATCGCTGTCCCCAAAAGATTACCTTTTACTATGCTTGGAGGGCTTGCCCTCCTTGGAAACTTTGCCACCTGGTAGTACAACCACCCATTTATCATAAATTCATTTCCTGAAACATCTTCTTCATAAAGTAACCATGTAATGCATGCATCCAATGCAACTTATATCATAACATTTGAAGTTCTTAGATGCAAAACACTATTTAAAGACAACAATATATAATATAGGCAGTGCCTTCCATACATAGATTAAACAAAATAACTATTGTTGTTGTTAGAAAATGTATATTTATAAAGGAGAAAATCGTCATTTTACACTTCAAGTTTTACTAACACCCTTACTTTTATGTGTTTAAGCTTCTTGTCATTTAATTATGTGTGCATCATAGTCATTTCACAATGAACGAGAGATCAGACGCGGTAAAACGGACATCACTTTTGAACTCAGGACGGTCGAAAACCTTAGGAAGAGCATAAAAGGAAAAATGACACTATTCACATGTATGGTATCGTTTACGTTATCGTTCACGCATAATCGCTCACATGATCCGATCATGACGTGGCATTAACCGGATGTGGCATTGACCGATGAGGTGTCACGATCCTGCTGACTAAAAATTTTGCACGTTGATCATGACGGCAAACCGTGTCAATGCTCAAACCGCTATTATTCAACCCGTCAAACCGCTATTTTCAACCAAACTGCTACATTATTCAACCCGGGTCAAACTGCATCACAACCGCCCACATTGAGATGCACTATAATTTCATACAGAGACCATAATGTTGTGCATTTTATCAACTCAAGCAAATCTAATCTATTGTAGAATAAACTAAATGATTTGATCCCACGAGGTGGATTTAATTATATGTAGAATTAATTTTTTATGGTGGGATTTAGAAAGTGATTTAAATTATCCTAAAATTGGAATTGAAATGGCTAAGAAATTAAAGTGAAAATCTAGAAATTGACGATTTATCTCTGATCCATATCAACATGCACCTTAAATATTCCTTATTAATACTAATTAAATGGGGGGAATCCACACCTCATTAACCACGCCTAATCAATATAAGGATTATCGTACAAATAATAATAACCTTATACTCAGGAGCCAGAAACCAGTATGATTAGACAAGATTATTATTATTTGTCAACGAAAAGTCAAAACATCGACAAAAACTAGAGGGGAAGAAAAAATAAATTTACCAAATAAAGCCCATGACACATGTTGAGACTTCACCTTCAACCCAAGCTTGAAAGGAAATTAGCCACTCATAATTGAACTAGGGGCAAAATGAGAATTTATTAAAATACGTAGAAAATACAAGATGGAGAAGAAATTACAGAAAATAGAGCCCAAAAATGGATTCAGAGGTCCCAAATTAGGGGGGAGAGGTCCCCTTTTTTAAAGATACATCGAGTAAATCATACATCGATTAAAAAATTGGACGCCGTGATCGCGCCATCGCCATCAACAATGATGCGGAACAAAGAACACGGTTTGTACAAAGAATACTTTGGTTGAAAATAATCCCATGGGTTGCATGTACCGTACGCGTGTTTTTTGTCCACTTATATGCTGCCATGTCACCATCAACAGTACATAAGAATTTTAGTCCAATAGGATCATGACACCTCATCAGTTAATTCCACGTCATCGGTCAATGCCACGTCATCGATCCGTCTATGTGAATAGTGTCGTGAACAGTAACATAAACAGTACCGTACATGTGAATAGTACCGTACACGTGAACAATACCATTTTTCTTTTTATACTCCTAAGGTTTTCGACCGTCCTGAGTTCAAAAGTGATGTCCGCTTGCTTGATCTCGCTTATTTAAATGACTATGATGCCCCTAAATTACTTAATTAAAATAAAACACACATAATTAAATTACAAGTAGCTTAAACACATAAAAGTAAGTGGTTGTTAAGACTTGAAATGTAAAATGACGATTTTCTCCTTTATAACTATACATTTTCTAACACTCAACACACCCCCAATCAAATTTTATCATAGTCCCTCAAAGAAATAAAGTGAAAACAAAATTCAAATCCAAAATAATTTTTTTCTTTTTTTTTTTAGAAACACTCGTTTTTATTCAATCATATTAATTATAGCAATCAAATAAAAGTATAAGCATTATCTCCAGTCTAAAGGAACATCACACCCATATCAATCATCCACATGAATCAGCCTAGTAGATTGTTATAGCTACTTTCATGAATGACATGTCAAATCCCAAAATCTCACTGGAAGTAGTGACACTCTCACAAAGAAATTAAACCCAATAAAAATAGTCACTCCAATGAATGGTAATTGAGAGAAAATAATAAAGAAGTGATATCACATGATAGAAAAAGAAAAAAAAAATTTAACTTAGAAGATGCGTTTCTAGAGGCACTACACTCCATATTCAGCCATCTTCGACTCAAAAATTTTGAAAATGTATATTTGTAAAGGAGAAATTAAAAAGAAGAAGAAAAATGAACATCAAAACATAATAAAGAAAAAGAAAATGTCTAAATTTTTTTTTTGTTTTTTTTTTCTTTAAACGATGAAGATACGTTTCTAGAGTCACTACACTCCATATTCAGCCATCTTCAACACAAAAAATTAGCAACAGTTAGTTTCTACAATAAAAAATAGTAAAAACTTAAGCAAGATTCCACAATCACTATTCCTCCCCCAACTAATCTAAACATTGTCCCTCAATGTTTTAAAGGAGCAAGTAGAGCTTAAGACATCACCCCAGTGCAAATACAGAAGAAAATATTTACAGGCGGAGAGTTAAATCTAATTTGTACTTCTTACTGCGGCTACTGTTACCATCATTATTTGGACGCTCCAACACAAAGGTCCAGGGGTCTGGCTTCGGTTTATAAGCTTGTAACAGATCAAGTAGCTCATTAGCAGTGTGAGCACAAATAAAAAGTTTTTTTCGCATTGGAAGGAATGAAATAGTTTTTTATTGCATGGTTAAGAAATGCGATGAAGCCATCATAAAAGTTATTGACATTTAACAAACCAATGTGTTTCTGGTGAATGTGCAGATGGGCCCAAGATGCTAGTGTGATAAGTGCCTCTAGTGTTGCAAGATCTCCTGGAAGGAAAATAAAAGCATCAGCATGATTAAGCATTTCAGTTATTCTTTCATACATACCTGAGACGACTAACTCTTCTCCAGTCGGTGAGTCAAACAAACTGCCCAAAGGTTTTAGGACTCTTAGGATGATGCTTAACACTTGGCTTCCTCTGACAAAAGCAGCTTCTGAGACCAATTTTGATAACCCTTGGTTACCTCCTCCATACACCAAGTGTAATTTTCTCTCTGCTATGCTTTGACCAAGATCTATGGTCGCTCAATCTAACTCTTTTTATGTTTGCCATAGTTAAATCCGTAGCACACAAATGTTCTTGAATTGTTCATCGAGTAGCCATCGATACTTCAAAAACAATTTTGAGTGCTTGACAAAAAAGAAATCACATTTAAGAATCTTGACAAGGGTCACAAAATGTATGAGGTAACATGTCAGTGTCAAATAACGCGTAAAGCACATGGCTCGATAGTTAAAAAGCAAACAGTAAAAAGGAAAAAAACAGTAATAAAATTATTAAAGACAATAATGCAAATGATAAAACAACAGTGAAATAAAATAACAGTAAAATAAAAGGATATTTACAGGTAGTTGCGACTGTGGCTCACATCTTCCTCTTGTTTTACGTCCAGAAACGGCTTGAACGCCCTCTATGGGTGAAGGATAGGCAAACAGGGTCGTTTATAATCAGATTCCCAAGACTATATCGTGCATGCTCTTTCTGGAATAATGGCCATAACTGGAGAATCGCTCCTTGCACATATCCACTGGGATGCGTTTCAAGAGACAAAAGGATATCATCCAATGACTCCTTATTCAAGCCATCCCTAATGAATTGAATCTTATCTTCCCTGTTATCAGACACCATTCCTAAAGAACATGGGTTTTTATCGCAACTCATTCTGGCACACTTATGACAAGCAACAGAAATTCTTCGAGCTCGTCGTTTTCTTGCATAATTTCCTTTACCACAACCAGGCATGTATGCAATAAATTTTGGAGGTAACTCACCTGCCAATCGTACTTTAGCTTCGATTAACCAATGATGTCGCAGTATGTTATTCCTCATGAGCAATTGCATGCTCTGACCAAGCTTTATAGATTGTAAGGAGGGCATTCTAAGGAATCGGGCCAGGAAGCTTCTCATGAATCTCATTTTGTCCATACCTTCGCCGTAATATCGCTTATTATGAAACTAAAGTAACCCATTTGATTGTCACAGAGTACTATTATCCGCCACTTCACCGGGTAACAAACTAAAGCACACGTATTGTAAAACAAACTAAAACACACAAAGAAAATTAAAATCACCTCTTATCAATTCTACTCAAGCCCAACCTGATGTCGTAAACACTTCTCAATGTCTCGAGTTGGTTTCTAAACCCTCAACATAGGATACTAACTCTAGTGGTTGCAAGAGCCCAAATACGCATGTGTTTTACAAAATCGAATCTTTTTCGAGATGAGTTTTGACATGTCAAGTGGTTTAAGAATGTTCAGGAACTGGCCAAGTATGGTACTCATGATTAACAATGATAAGAGAAAACTTAATAGTTAAACAAACACACTTATGCAAAATAATTTCAATTAGCAAAAGAATAATATAAAGAAAGAAAAAAAATCAAATCACCGAAAAGAAGAAGAAAGAAAAAAAAATCAATTCAAATCAAATCACCAAATTTATTTTCGTGTCTTCTACGTGATCGGTACTCTAGATATGGCTTTAATTTTGACCATTAACTTTAAACGTGATAACCGCTTCTTTCGGGTTCTAATTTCCTGATCGCCCCATGGAAAAACAATATGAATAATAAAGGGCCGCACCATCGAGAGCGAATTTACTGAATAGGCAAAGTTTAGAATTGAATAAAAGCACCCTAATTCTGAGTGAACGATTTTCATAATTTTTGTCACGGAAGACTTTCATTCGTTGCTTGTAAATCTTGGCATTTTCAGTATGCATCATTACTTAATTTCTTCAAGTTCTGCCACCGTAATCTTCTTTTCTCGAGCTAGCTCATTGCGATGTCAAAGTTGAATTTCTCGATGGCCCATACATTAGCCCTCAGAGCGTGACATCCCAATCGGGTCTTGAAAGCCGCTTATGATGCCCATAATGCATCATCAAGTCTTAACGACCAATCTTTTATGTCCGGCCTCACCGCTTTTTCTAATATGTGCTTTATTTCGATTGGAGATCTCAACTAGCCAATCGGGTTCATGGATGATATTGGGTCGCCACTTGTAAGCCGATTATCGAATACATTTGTCAAAAGAAATTAATGCTTGCTACAAAAGTGGGCACCACCATCACTGATTATTGTTCGAGGGAACTCCAAACAACAATGTTGTTTTCAAAATCCCATCACCACCTTGTGATCATCAAATTCTACATACGGAATCATGCTTATACCCATTTCGATACGAGTCAACAAAGAACTTAATATGTATCGATGGCCAAAAATAAGTGGAAAGGGTCCCAATGTCGATAATTATACACTTCATTAAAATCTCAACCACTAAAATTGATTTAAGGGCATCATGTTCTTTCGTATGCCCCCATTCACACCTATCATACGAAGTAAGAATGTAAGTGTAAGCATCTCGAAATATAGTGGCCAATAGAAACCATCATAAAACTTTAGTCGCTATTTTCTTGAAGACCTAAATGGCCTCCACAAGCTCGTTCACCCTGGGCAAGTAACGAAAGCCGATATTCCGAGCCCATTTTCTCGGGACACATCGCCTAATAATTCCGATCCGGGCATACTGAACAAATAAGGGTCATCCCAAAAGAAATTCTTTATTTCGCAAAGAATTTAAATTTTGTCTTGCTTCGTCCAATGCTCCTCGAAGTTGACCTCAGAATAAGATAATTAACGATATCAAAGATACCAAGGTAATACTTCCACACTCATTAATTGTTCATCCTAAAACGACTCATTCAATGTTAATGGCTCAGAATTGCGTCAAAATGGAGACGAGAGAGACGGTTCCGCCACAACATTTTCTCTCGTGGGCCTTTCTTATCTTTCAATTCCAAGTCAAATTCGTGTAAAAGTAACACCCAACTAATTAGTTAGCTTTTGATCTTTTCTTTAAGTGAGTAAGACATTTTCTGTGATAATATAATTATTTTACAACCACCGCAGATAAGATCGAATTTTCTAATGCAAACACTAATGCTAGCATTTTTCAGTTGAATAGTTCAATTGTGCATCATTCAATGTCATACTAGCATAGTAAATAATACGGGAATTCGATCAACTCCTTTGTCTCTAATATCGCCCTATCGTGATAATCAGTGCATCACACATGAGCTCAAATGCAGAACTCCTAGTTTGGGGGTCAATGACGATGATGTTAACAATCGCTAATTTTTCAAATTCACAAGACACATGAATCATCAAAGATAAAGGTACATCCTTAGCAAGTAGACGACAAGGGTCTGTAAACTTTGCATAAATCTTAATTTAAACGTCTATAAAACCAGCATGCCCAAGGAAAGATCTTTACTTCTTCCGACTATTTTGGAGGAAGATTAGAAAACGAGATCCACCTTTGGCTTTTGTCAACCCCAATACCTTTGTTCTAAATGACGACGAGAACAACCTTGTTTTACCATAAAATGGCACTTCTCCCAATTTAAGACTAAATTCTTCTTGATACATCTCTGCAGAACTAGTGTTAGGTGATGTAAACATTGATCTTCAATGACAGCTAGATGTGGTGCAGTGAACCATTCATATACCTGATCTTGAGTCCAAAAGAGGATCCATAAAGACTTCAAGGAATCGTTCAACCATATCAGAAAAAATGCTTAATACGCATCGATTGAACGTGAGCGTAGTGCATTACATAATCCAAAATGCATCCTCCTATATGCAAACGCGCTGCCAAAAGGGCAAGTGGAAAGTGGTTTTCGATATTTCTGGGTGCTGGCGATTATATCCCGAAGCCATCTAGAAGCAATAAAAGTTATGGCGCTAATCTATCAAGCATTCACCATAAGCACCAGAAATTTAAAACGGTCTTTACGCGGTGACGAATTCAACTTTCTATAATCAATGCATACACGCCCATCCCCGTAGTCACTCTAAAGGTATCAATTCATTATCTTCCGAAGATTCAGAATCATCGTGGATTTTTTACTTTTTGACAACTTGCACAAAGTCTGACTCCACCTGAACTATCGTGAAATTGGGTAAATGATACTGCATCTAGCTTAAGACTTCTAACAACTTCTTTCATATTAGGATTTAACCGACGCTGCATTTTCCCAAGAGGTTTAAGATTTTCATCAAGGTGAATGTAATGCATGCAAATTTGCATCGGGTTTATACCTTTATGTCCGCCATGGGTCCATCCTAATGCCTCCTTTGCTATTTTAAAACATCCAACAACTTACCTTTTGTTTGTCGTGGATGATGAGATGATTACCAGAGAACTTTCTTTCTCCCAAAATACATCGTATTCCAGTGTTGGCAACGTAATGCTTTTAAAGCTCTTCTATTCCGATGATCGATGAGTTTCTTTTCTCGATGGTGCTAGTTGTTCAACTCTGACTTCCATTTATATTAAAGGTCCATGGATGGTGTCAAGAGAGCGTTGACTCATCGACTGATACTATCAAAATCCAAACCAAAGTGAGTTAAACATGTTTTAGAAAGGATCATCACTAAGGTTCAAACAAAAGTGTCATCAACTAATGCTTCAATTAAATCCACATCAACAATTCCATCATCCGTGATTGGAGGTTGTTGCAATGTCAAGATGTTTCACCCATACCATGTTACGAAGCGACAACTCGCATATTTCCAATTCCGGTGATCGAATGCGAGCATCCACAACAAGAAACGGTCACTAGAATAATGGGGATTGCTCTTGAATCCTATATTGGTTGAGTGTCAATTACAATGAAATCAATAGAAAATAAAATTTGTCTACCCGATAAGCACGCCTCCACAATACCACAGGTATTTTATGACCGACCGCAGTCAGAACACCAACGTTTGAGTCGTGTGTAATTCTCACCAAATTTCATAAACACTAAATAAGGTAACAGATTTACACTAGCTCCTAAATCCAACAAAACATTCTCAATCAAAGTGGTTCCCTATATGAGATTGGGAGCAGGTTTGCATTTTAGAGAATTTTACGGAGGATGAATCTAACATTTTCGTTAAAATGCATTCTTTTCGAACATGAATGTTGCTTTCTCTTTAGTACAAAGGTCTTTAAGAAACTTGGCATAAAGATGAAACTTGCTTAATAGCATCAAGCAAATGAATGTTAACACTTACTTGTTCAAGATTTCGGTAATCTCACCTGCGATTTTCCCTTTTTCCTTTAATAACCTCCGAGGAAATGGAGCTTGGGGAACATATTCTCGTGGTTGGTTTCTTCTTTCTCCTCCGGGTGAGTCCTCAACACTCACAAGTACAATTTGATTTTGTTTGTCACCCAGATTCCACTTTGTTGGTCGACTTCTTTTCATTTTCTCAAGGTCATGACTACTTTTACCTCCATGTCATTGGTGAATCTTGCTTTCATGTACTCCTTTTAGGATTAGCGTTGACTTTGGAAATTTACCTTATCAATCTGGTCATTGCCAAGGTCCGAATCAAGGTTAAGCTTGTCCCACCATCTTCTCAAGGCTCAAACTAATTTCAAGAATCAAACCCCGCTTCTCAACTCATTTCGTAGTCCATCAATCGGCGGGTTCGCTGTTCAATCATGAGTGAGTAACATTCTTGAAATTCCTGGAATGCATCTTCCCATGGTCCGGCCGAGAGTAGTTCCGTTCTGATTAGTCTAAACGGTGAGGCTCGAGGAACTCGAGGAATTTGTTTGACGGAGATCATGGAGTCGCCGGGTCCATTTTGTTAATCTCGAGACCATGAAAAATTGTGTGGTCTCTCCATCCAGTTGTGTTGGAATAATGGGTTGTAATTTGATGGTTTTCATTACACCCACGGCATTGGCTTAATCTCAGTACGAAGTCATGGTCATGTGGTTCTCTTGATTTAAGCATGATAACGATGCTATTTCAGAAGCAGACCTTCAACCATCTCCTCGACTTCTTTGATTCCCAAAGTCGATTTCGCCAATGTGAACCCCATTCACCCTTTAGTTCTTTAGTATTCCCGGTGATCGACTGTTGGGAATTATCCACTTCTCGCTGGAAGAATTCCCAAATCTCTGATGCACTTTTTGACATTAGCTCTCCTCCACTTGTTGCCATTAGCCATTCTTGCACATTCGGCAATAATCCCTCCAAAAAGTATTGGCATTGGTGCCATGTCTCGTACCCATGATGTGGACACTTCGAGAGTAGCCCATTGAATCGCTCCCATGTTTCGAAAAACTGCTCGTCTTCTCTCTGGGTAAACTTTGAAATTTCCCTACGAATAGCATTGGTTTTATGCACTGGGAAATATTTATTCAAAAATTTTGTAACCATTTGTTCCCATGATGAAATGCTATTAGCAGGCAATGTATTAAGCCATGAACGAGCTCTATCCTTTAAAGAAAATGGGAATAGTCTAAGTTTTACATCATCATCTGAAAAATTCTTTATTTAAATGTTGACGATAGCATGAAAATCATTCAAATGATTATATGAGTCCTCATTTTCTAGGCTATAGAATGTTGGGAGACAATTTAGCACACTCAGGTTTTAGTTCAAAACCCTAGCATACATTCGGGTATCTTATACACGATGTGCTCAAATTAGCTAAAGGGCTAAAATACCTTAAATGGCCTCCCTATGGTGTTGTAATCCATTCCAAATTTATTTTAACGCGTTTACGTATACGTTGTTTTTTTCAGTTCAAGGTCTATAGTTCAAGATTGGGAAATAACGACTCACGCATGACACGCAAAGAACACAAAATAAATAGGAACAAAATTAATAAAATAAACAAAAAGATTTAAATTACGACATTAACCTTATTACGTTGTAAAACCTTTCATAAAACACACTAAAACAAATTTGTGAAATTTACTAAAATTAAATTAATAAGATAAACAAAAATTACAAAGAAAAATAACTTAAAAATTAAATTGCGTAATGTAAAGAATAGAGAAAGAAAAGAAATACTAATCTCTAAATGCGTATTCACTTTTTTTTTTTAATAAAAATACAAGAAAACAATTTAAAAGAAATTAGTTCACAAAAATTAATTCTATGAATTAAAATTACTTACCTCCCGAATCTGCTAAAAACTTTGCAGTAAATTTTATCGAACTCGCAAGCTTACATCTAATCTATTGTAGAATGTACTAACTATGACAAGTTCCATCCCACGAGGAGGTGGATTTTAATTATATGTAGAATTAATTTTGTATGAGGTGGTTGGATTTGTGGTGGAAGTGATTTAAATTATCCTAAAAATTGGAATTGAAATGGCGAGAAGAAATTAAAGTGAAAGATCAAGGAGAAGATTGATGGTGATTTATGATAAGACTGAGTTTTTTTCTCCACCAAGAGAGAGGAGAGAATCATTCAAAGAGAGTCCATAACAAGGAATGGGCTCTGGTTGGGTCGGTGAGATGTCTGAATATTGCCTGTACATGAAAGATAAAGCTTAGCATATAAAATAAATGAGGCACTATAGTATCACATCTCATCTTCTCGTTATCTCCGAGGGATCAATGGTAAGTCCCAGAAAAGGTGGTCGTGGTGAAAACTAGAAAACTAGATGACCGAAAAGATATTTGTTCATGAAGTACTAGAAAACAAATTTCTAAAGAAAGTCCCGGATTTGATAGGACTAGAAATGTGAGATTACAAGGAAAGATTTTGTAAAGAGCTGAGTTTGGCAAAGTTAAGAATTCATAAGATCACCGGTACTATAAATCTGAGGAGGAGACGAGAGTAAGAGGTATTTATGGAGGTCCTGATAGCGATCGAATGATTTTTTATCTCCTTGATATGCCGGATCTAAAAATCATATTTAGAAAATCATGTCTCCAAGACGCATGGTGTTTATCCAAGTGTCTTGTTTTTTGAAATCTAGAATCTTCGAAAGAGAGTTGTCCAATCTAGAAAACCATGTCTTACGGTTAATGAGATGAAATTCAAACTTTTGAATTTCATATTTTACTACTTAAGATCTCCTTGTAGATTACGTGATAATGTTTTTCCGATTCTTTAAACCGACTAACGACATACGAGCATAGTAAGCTTCTTTTCATCAAGCTTTTCCAAAAGTCGCATCCCAATACTCATCACTTGCATCCGCTTGGAGAATGCGGTCCTTCAGCCGAATCTTTAGTGGGAAAAGTGGTGCCGGGTAATCTTTTGGTGTTGAACTGCAGAGTTTGAGAGGGTCCCTATAAAAAGTATATTTCTAAGCATTTTGATAACTGGTGGATTGTCATGAGTGAAAAAAATCTGAAGATAATTTACAATGCCTAAAAACCGCCTGGAATTTGTTTTCTTCGGATGTGTTCATCGAAAATGGACCTTCGAAAGCAATGTAGATCAGTAAAAAGAATGGCCATCTTTAATGACCTTCCAAGAAATTTCACGTAATCCCAGCATAGATGCTCTTTTTGTCGTAAAGCATAATGCCATGAGTCCACTCATCTCGGGAAAGGGGAAAGTAAATCTTGATGGGAATCATGGTCTTTAGAAAACAAGAGCACATCATCTATGTAGATAAGGTACGGTGGAGTATGGCTTCAAAGATTTTGATCATGGCCTTTAAAAAAGTGAGGTACTACTTTAAGTGCCAAATGGCATTACTTTCCACCGATAAGGGCCATTCGAATGCAAAAAGTAGTTTGACGATCAACAGATGAATTCTTAGTTACTATAATCCAAATTTTAAGGTCAAATTTGGAAAAGACCTTAGCATCAATACGGACAAACAAGGATTGAATTTTGGCAAAGGAATTTATCATCACGAAGAAAATAAAGTAAGAGGTCGATAATCTATGACAAGACGCTTTTTGCCTCAGATTTTTCCGGACCATTTTTTCCACATGTAAGGCTTGACAAGCCCAATCTAAATTTCAAGGGTTCAATAAGCCATTGTCAAGCAATTGAGAGCATTCTTGTTGGGCTAATTTAAAATCAAATGGTGTCATACCGTATGGGTAGCTTGTAGGATTGATGTCTTCGTTTAAAGTGGAAGCTTAATGAAGAAGTCTTTATTTTTCCACAACGGAGATGGATGTGAAAAATTGACTACGGTTTTCAGACATATGGTCTTCAACCGGTTTCAAGAGTCATATGAGAGTTTTGAGATGGAGAACGCCTCGTGACATCGCTGTATGGTTGAAACATTTGTTTGTACCGAATCCTCAGGTCGTAATTTGAAGGTTTTTAATTAGGTGAAGTATGTCAACCCAATTAAAAGATCCTTATCAGTAGATTGATCCAACAATTTTGATCCAGAACACAATTTGAAAACCAATACCAACGGTTTCGGTAATCAGTCGGTCTCGAATAATTCACCATCGGATGCTCTGAAATACTTTTATGCTTTTCCCAAGAATGAGATGGGAGAACGATGGGTTACATACTTTTTTGTGCTCCAAAGGTCAATGAATCCAATGATGCGGATTGGTTTGTCAAATTTCTGCAAAAGATGGATTTTGATCAAGGAATTGGTATGATTGGTCAGTGTGTGTTTGTGTGATTGTTTGGATTCCTGAGAAAGTGATCTTCTATAAGAACAAAAGCAGTTAGCTCGTCATAATCTTCCTGTTCTGAAAAGAAGGATTCAACATCATCATTGAAGAAGTCCAATGAGACGAGATTTAACCGACGATATGGCTTTGCACAAATTCTTGCGAAATGCCCTTTATCTTGCTGTATAAAACATCTACCGCTTGGATTCGAGGATCGGGTAGGATCATGGGTTTTTCGGATCCTAACGGCGCGGTTTTTCTCAAAAAGTGTGCTCAGATTTCTGGAAGTGAGATTTTTTCTTAGTTGAATAAGTGAAATCTTTCTCACTTTTATACTTAATAGAGAGATGAGGTTTTTTGCAGGCACTTTTTCAGATCTTTGAAAAATTCTTTCTGTTCATAGAGTTTCTCCAAACAATTTATCGCCAACCCATAGATTTTCCTAAAGAAAGGTTGGCTATATCCAACTAATGAATAAAGTGAATTGTCTCCGTAATTATGGTCGATTTCTTTGGAAGAGATGCTATCGTAAGACGTGCTTTTAACGAAGGATCATTAAAGCCATTAAGCTTGTAGTACATCGTAGACATTCGCTTGTAATGAAAGTTAAGATCTTTATTTGCAAAGAACAACACTTCATTCGATAGAATTTCTTCGTGTTTGTTCATTAGCAGCTTGCTTCTCCCGTAAACTGCTCATAAACGATACCAAGAACTTGTGGAATTTCACTGACCAATTGAAGCTTGTCTCAGACATAAGACTTTCGAACTAATCTCTAAAATGAGATCCAGAAATGAGAATCAATTTTAAGGACTATTCGAGTTGTCAGCTTCGAAAGTATACGAACATTCATCCATGTTGAAAATTCCTAGAATCGAATCGCCATTTGACTTTGGGGATATCATCAAAGCCGTAAACCAAGGGCCATTCGGTTTAGGTGGATTGTCATGGAAGGTGTTGGGTTGGTATTCGATCATTCTTCAACAATCGGTGTTGAGGAGATGAAGAGATGGATCATCGACCACAGTAGGGTCGAACCATTAACAATTTCGAGATATCAACCAAATACGCTCGTAGTCCGAGAAATAGATTCTTTTGAAGATTCGGCCGAGGATTCTTAATCGAAAGTATCTTCTCATTCGATAAATGAGAACAAACTGGGACGAATCGATGCGTAAAGGTGTTTTGTCTTTTCGTTCAGTTCGTGAGTTTCTTCTTCAAGATCGTGGATCCGGGACAGCGTTGATAAACCGCTGGTGGTTCTTGTTTCGCTTTTTGTGGGTTTGGGCTTTTGTTTGGAGTCCGGAGTTTGTCCGCATAAAGTATGGATACCCAAAAAATTTTTCATAATCTACCGACGGAGGAAGTTCGTATAAAATGGTTTATAGTACTAAAGGGGTATGAGAGTAGGAGATTTAGCAAATAAGGAAGGTTGTTATCTCGCATCTATTCTGCCAATTTTTTTTCGATTTTCTTCTTTTCGCTGAATTCGACCCCAGATCTATTTTGAATCATTATCCGTTACGTAATCGTTCAAGAGACTGATTTGCATCTGAGGTAGATTTGTTCAAGTTGAGTTGTGATCTTATCAACTTTGGTATCAATCTACTTAACTTGAGACGCAACCCTTTCAATTTTGTCATCAAGGGTTCTGAAAGCCGAATTTTGTGCTCTGGCATTCTGTGTTTGCCAGTTTAGGACAGCTTTAAAAGGTCTTGGATCCTCAAGTTGGCATGTGAGAGTTACCGGAGACAGGACAAAAGATTTGGTGACAACCTTTGTCTGAGGATCTGTGTGCTTTTCTAGAGGTGGAAACCGCTTCGTACGATGAAAATGAAAACATCATGCAAGACTGGATCGGTGCTGGTTGTATACTAGGCTGGTTAGCCTCATGCCTGCATGTCTTTTGTTGATACTCCTTTTGGATAAGCCTCAATTCTTTTTTATAGATTGGCAAAGGAGTTGTATTGTTTGGATCATTTGAAGGCAAATGAGGCATTTTTTTGGCATGGTTCCATATTATGACTTTTCTTTTTCCAACGCTCAGTCGCTATTAAAGTCATCATCATCCTCTTCTTCTAGCAAGATGCCCCGGATCACATATGGGAAATTGAAACATCCCATGTAAAAATGACCATTAATTTTATCCAGTAAATCGATATCCATCGAAGCAAATCCATGGATAGAATGTTTTCGTGTTGTTGGAACAAATGTAATCAAAGAAAAGAGAAAGCGTCGGGTGGTGTTTGTTCAAATGGGGTGGCTGAAAGGTCATCCTAACCGTTCCATCAGCTCTTTTTTCAAAGAGAGCGTCAAAAGTTTGGACAGGTTGGGAATTTTGGTGAAATTTTTCATAATTGGATAGCCACTCAAGAGGCATAAGCTTAAGAAGCTCTTGCTTTTGGATTTGTCTTGGGATCTGGACTATAGAAGGGATGGTTTCTGAATCAGCAATAATCATTAAAGCAACAGATGAAGTTTGTGGTGTAAGAAGATCAAGTGCATGGTTTTGTAATTGATACACCAGCTGGCGGTGTAGCATTGCCATTTTCGACGAAACTGTCTGTTCAGCTCCTTGCAGTTGGATCTGAACCTTTAGGGTTGTGGGTAAATTGGGATCCTCTAGAGAGAGGTTGAAATTAGGGTAAAAAGTCAAAAGAACACTTCTTGTGTGTAAAGTGGTCGATAATGATCGCATGTCGGTACTTTGAATTTGTCTAAAGCGTTAGCCTAGCCATTTGTAACCCTTTTTCCGCCATGAAGAGTGAGGATCAATCGACTCGCCAAGATGGAGATTTTCCAATGGAAGACAAGATCCGTTGGAATTTCTGGTGACATATCGTTGATCAGTTGCTTTTCAAGAGCACACTTGTCCAATTGAGATGATCGACATATTCCTAGAGGTGTCTTTGGTCGAGATCAAAGTCCCAATACTCCGTAAAGGAGTTTGGTCTCCGATATAGTTTGTAGCTTATGAGAGGCATAGAAGATTCACCGATTTCCGTGAATGACATAAGAATATTCAATAAGGTTTTCTATTTTGAGGCAAGGTGTTTAGTATAGGATTTTAAGAGAAAGTGATGAAGAAAGGGTAAGGAGCAAGATTTTCCTTGTAAAGGAAGCATTGTAGAAGTTTTTCTTCTATTCACCAATTAAACAAACGGATCTCATATATACCACTTATTGCTAGGGCAAGACTCTGATACAAATCCTTTTCAAGAAATGTGGAATGATTAGAACCAAGTTGCTAAAGCTCCATAAGATCCATTAAGCATCCATGAAGGTCTAATGACAAGGGTAAGAACTAAGAAAACGAAGGAAGAATTAAATGGATTAATTAATCACATCTCAAATTCATGCCCTGTCGAAGACACTAATCTGCCAAATTAAGAATCTCAAGATAGTCAACGCTTTAACATTATTTTTCAAGCTTTTAAATTTGATTCGAGTAAGTCGAACAAACAAGTGTTTTTCAAATTAAGAATAGAATCAAAATCTTGTTTCTAATACGTTTTGGAAACAAGATCTTTTATTTCCTTTTACTTTAAGATCAACAAGATCTTTTTTTTTTTTACTTTAGCTAGACGAGATCTTTTATTTCCTTTTTTACTTTTGTGCAAGATCTTTTATTTATTTTACGATCTTTGATTTTCTTTTACTCTAGGTTATACTTTAGCAATACGGAAAACCTTATTCCACTAGTAAAATTCAACTATATAAACCCATATAACCCTATCGGGAATTTCATATCAGAGTATAACCATAAGTGAGAGATTTTATTCTTTGGTTCTTCGAACTATCGAACTTATCAAGATTTTATTTTGGGCATTCTTTCTTGACTTATCATTCACAATCATCTCTTCTTTCTTGAATATGGCATCAACCCTAAATTTCTTATACCATGGGTTGTTATCTTTATATATAAAAGATCAATATCTTTATTGTATGATTGTTTGAATTTCAATTAGAACAATTCTTAGCAAAAGAACCTCATCGAAATGGTCTCACTTATCTTTGTGAGGTTCACATCATTAGTCCTTATATGTGTATGCACATGCCTTACTTGAGGACTGGAGCAAAGTCGACTGGGAAGCTCAATGTTGATTGAACCTTCTAATGATGGAAGTCAGAAGAAAGAAATTCTGAAATTGGTAGGTGTTGATGTGATCTATACTATTTCGATAACAAGTGGTCGAGCCCAATCCAAGTTGTTCTAAGGAGATCTAGGATCATTGCAATTCAAAATCAGGAGAATGAGCTAGTAACTATATGTGTCCAAATTAGAAGCTCAACTCTACTACTCACAAAGATCATTTTCCTTTGCTACTCATTGATCAAATTTTAGAAAGATTAGCTTCTTATACTCACTATTGCTTTCTTGAATTATAATCAGATTGTCATTGCACCGAAAGATCAAGAAAAGACAACATTCACTTATTGAAGAATGTCATTTAGCCTTTGCAATGCTCCAACCATCTTCTGCTAGTGTATGGTTAGTATATTTTTAGATTATGTTAAAAACATTATAGAGGTACTTATGAATGATTTTAGTTTCTATAGTGATTCTTTTAACAAATGTTTAGATAACCTTACACTTGTTCTTAAACGATGCATGACAACTAATATTGTTTTTAATTGAGTCCTTAGCATTTTAACCTTGTATCTAAGCATAAGCATTTTAAACATACTTTAAGGCTCTGTTTGATACAACATATTAAATAGAGTTCATAAGAGTAGAGCTTATACCAGTAGAACTTTTGACAAAAAGTTGTTGGATGTTTGGTACCTTTGGAACCATTAGACTGTTTGGTTCTGGAAAACTAAAGTTCTTTTGTGTAATTAAATTACCATAAAGGATACGTAAAAGATTTATTTCATAATTATATAACTTATAAAAAATGTACCCAAGCTATCAAATAATAGAAAAAAAAAACTAGTTCAACCACTTCTTCAATGTTCGAAATTAAGAACACATAAATTATAAAATCTTCCAAACAAATAATACTATCCAAATTAAAATGTTAACCAATAATAAATGATAACTGTTGCAATTTGATCAGTTCTTGGTCCATTTCATGTACAATGAATGAACTTGTACCATGTTCTTCATTGTTCTCTTCCCTCTCATTCTCACTTTCGCTTGTTGCAAGCAATTCATCATCATTATCAAAAGGTCAAAAATCTTGATCATTTTCTGCATATTTTCTTATAAAATTATGAAGAACCATTGAAGCAATCACAATTTTCACTTTCTTACTAAAAGGGAAATTAGACATTTGGCGCAAAATTTTCCATCTATTTTTCCAAACACTAAAAGTCCTCTCAATTGTGCATTCAAGGAAAAGTATGATTAAATGTTTTTTTTTTTCCTCTTAGTTGACTTTCATGTCGAAAATTTCAAAGATGATATTGTTTACCTTAATAAGGACCCAAATAACTCTGCCTCATGAGGATATCAAGTATCTGCTAGGTAATACTTACTCACAAAATAGAAATTCTACAATTGAAGAACCAAAGAGAAAAGCTCTCACTATTAGTATAAACTTTGATCTGCAATTCCCAATAGGGTTGCATGGGTTTATGTAGTTGAATTTTTCTAATGAAATAAGATTTTCTTTATCGCTAAATATAACTTAAAGTAATAAGGAAATATGTGAGGTACAATTTTCTCACTTAAATATAGTAGAATTTACTTTAAGCTAACAAGCCCTTTAAGTATTATAATATTTAATTCTGAGGAAATTTTCTCACTTAAATATAGTAGAATTTATTTTAAGCTAACAAGCCCCTTAAGTATTATAATATTTAATTCTGAGGAAATTTTCTCAGTTAAATATAGTAGAATTTATTTTAAGCTAACAAGCCCCTTAAGTATTATAATATTTAATTCTGAGGAAATTTTCTCACTTAAGCAATGACATAAGTGATGATGTAAGAGAAGTTTGTAGAGAAAGATAAGAATTCTAGAATTTAGTAAGGTATTTATGAAGGATAATCTCAACCATTGATCAAGAGTTATGGTGGCAAAATCCTAGTCATCCATTAGCCTTAAGAAATCTATAAATATCCCCTACCCCCTTTCATTTTCAATGCAACCTAGAAATTTCACTCTCTTCTATTTTAAGTCATAAAAATCCAGAATTAAGAAATCCTCAATTTAGAAAGGTCTAGAGAAGTCAATGTCAAGAGGTAAGTAACACTTCAACTGCAATGTAGGGACAAAATTCTTTTCAAACTTAACTGGTATCAGAGCCATACCGTTCCTTGCAACTTGTTTTCTAAACTCTTGTTTTCATGCTCAAAATGGTATAATTTAAGTCTTTTTCTTTTTTGATCCATAGACTTCAGACGCAGAGAGAATTTCTCATTCATGGCTTCTACTTCATCTTCCAATCCTTCAACTCCTGTTACTCTTTCTTCTACTCTTTCTTTGCCCACATCATGCACTTCCCATACCGCCAACAAAATTGAAAACCTTGTAGAATACTCCTACATCCCTGAATCCGCCCAGATCAGTGAATCTTCATAATCAAATTTCTTACCAAATATACAAACGCTTCTTTTAATTAGTATTCAGACTCATATCCACCCGAAGACCTCACCCCAAAGAATATATCCAGTCTTCTCGCCTGGATCAATGTTCTCTCCAAGCAACCCTCACGAGCAATACGTCACCGAAATACCTCGAATTGATTTCCAACCTAAACGAGAGGTTTTACCCATCTCCATCTTGAGGCATCGATTAATCTTACCTTCATGAGAAAAGGATTACCACCGCCGACTATGCTTGATACCTAGTTTAAACAAAGCCAAGATGTCATATTAATCGCCCTCACAACCCTTCATGCCAGTGAAGTGTTTTACCTACTTTCTATCCTAATTTCAACCTTTCTCTCTGAAGATCCAAATTTGCCCACAACCTGAAAGTCCAAGTTCAGATTCATGAATAAATTTCTTCTAAAATTACCACTTTACACCACCAACTGGTCTACAGGCTTCAAAATCATGCCTTGGATCTACCCACTCCAGAACACCACTCTGACACCCTCATGGTGTTAGCAGAATCCGACCAGATCCCGACAATCATCCAGATCCCACGACAAATTCCCCGTCATGAGCTCATCAAGCTTATGCCTCTTGAATGGATCTCCAACTATGAACAGCCCAATAATACTCCTATTCGCACATCCGAAAGTATGTTTGAAAAGACGACAATATAATGACTTTTAAACCACCCAGTGCTCCACAAGAGCCTCCAGCTCTCCTTTACTTTATTCTTCAACGATCACAAATTGCTCGCATCAGAAGATCTGCCCATTACAGGGTTTAATTCTCAAGGTTACCCTGTTTATCCAGCCAAGTACAACGGCCATTTCCTGGGATGCCCCCGGTATGTGTGACCCAAATTGTCCCTGCTGGGATGATTGGGAAGAAGACGATGATTATGCAACCATAAGGAAAAAGAAACCCAAAAAGAAGAAACCTCCTGTCCCATGTCACCACTGTGACCCTCAACCACCATCAGATCCTCCACCTCCACCAGCTCCATTACCCATCTACCAAAAAGAACTCAAATGGATTGCTAAACATTGCAAGTCTGAGATTCCATCACCACTCCCAACCTCACCAACTACCACCCAACCACTAGCTTGTATGATGTTTTCCTCTACCCCTTCCGATTACTTTCCTTCTTTTCTCCTTTAGAACCTCATATTCACAACGAAACGTTGGTCCAAACCCTTTATCCCTTCACCTATTACCTCCATCGGCCACCTAGAGCCCCCTAAACCTTTTTAATCACCCTCAACTGCAAACTCAAAATGCCAGGGCCCAAAATGATACTTTGTTGCATCTCAATTCAAGAGTTGAGAACATCAGTTTGCGAACTGAACAAATTGAGACGAAAGTTGACTCTATTGCTGCCCAGATGCAACAGATCCACCAAAATCTCCAGTCCAGAATTGGTCAACTCGATTCAGAGTTACGAGCCATGCTTGCCTACGTACAACGGTCCGACTAATTTGAAAAAAGAAAAGGAAATCAGGCTAAAGTTCGAACTTGCCCAGATTGAATCAAAACAGACCTACCCTCTTTACCACATCTCCTCCTATCCCTTCCATCGGTCCAACTTATCATCCTTTTGCCTCTATGCTTTCTCCTATTAAACAGTATGACCCTTCCAAGTTATTTGGTATGACTCATACTCTTTTCAGAGACAATCCTTTGCCACCACCACCTAAACCTAAACCTAAACCTAGACCGCAACCTCGACCTGCCCCCCTCCATCCTTCCTCTCTGACCATCCCTGGCCAACCATCTCCTAGTTCTACACCGGCATCACCTCCAGTTCCTTTATCAGTCCCTACCCAATCCAAGGATAAAGAACCCATAAACCAGTTTACTGCTCACACAGTCACCCATTCATCTACCACAAATGATCAAACTTCTGATTCAAATCTAGCTGTTTCAGATAGCCCTACGGAAACTGATACAGAATCTTCAGCATCCACCAGTGACTCTGAAAAGTCCTATGCTGATATTACCAAAATCCTGATGGCTCAACCTGATCAACCTGATCCAGGCCAAACCTCCCAACCATATGTTGATATTCCTCCAAGTCAAGAAGATATGCAATCTTCTCGCCACAAACCAACCTCCTCCAACCCAAATTTCAATCCATCTAGCCAAAATCGTCAAATGGCCCATGGTTCACATTTGATGATCTTCCATCTCATAAATGGCGCGACCGACTCAACGAGATGTCTGGATTGACTCTAAGAATCCACAACTCAATCGGCCCCAGAGAATTTTGCTACTGCTTTTGCTCAAGAGATTTTGATTCGTTAGGCCAATTACTGTTGATCTTCCGTTTTCAAGTTTTGTCAGATTTCATGATCAATTCTCATGCACCCTTCAGCTTTCGTCGCCTCGACGAGACTATCTCAACATGAAATCTTCCCTCAATGCTAAGGATCTTGATTTCCATTATAAGTTTAATGTCCTCATTGCTCTATAAGCTTAATGGATTCAATGAACCGACATTAAAGCATGTCTTTCTGGCTTCCCTCCCCGAAGAACTCCAACCCGACATCCAGAGACAACTCACAGCATCCAATCTTTCCCTAGACAACATCTCTCTTGGCAAAATCTTTCAGCTTGCCAAAACTTGTCTTGACAAACTTTGCGAGCAAAAACAGTTCTTCAAAGAACTATTGAAAGACAAAGAACCTTTCCGAAGTGCTTGCAAAAAGCCTTATTTGCAGATCAAATGCCACAAGAAAAAGGATTGCGATTGCAGTTCAAAGAAAAAATGGCATTTTCGAAAATTTAAAACTCCAGAATTTTCATCCAGACGTCGCAGATCTAGAAAGCCCTACAGATTTTTCCGAAAGAAATCATCCTCATCTAGAGAATTCAAACGGACGCAATCAAGCAGATGTTTCATCTGCAAAAGAAAAGGCCACTATGCCAAAGATTGTCCCAATAAAAGAGAAAAATCCATCCGGTTAGTTGAGCATCTTCAAGCAACTACAGACTACTCTCCTGCCAAAGATGAACTGGAATTCTATTTCTCTGAACAAGATGAACCCATCACGATGAAACAGTCACTACGTAATTCCTCTCGATTCGAGGACTGGCCTCAAGTGATTTTCCACCAACAGTCACTCTCCCTTGATACTACGCCTATCCCATCCATCAAACTCCGGATCTTGACCTCAAAATTCCAAAAGGCCCATTCCAATTGGTCTTATAGATTTGCCCAACGCAAGATGTTAAACCCCATATTCTTCCATCGTAATATTGGAAGAAACATTTCAAAGTCATGGCAAACTCTTCACCACCTCTTTGATTACCAAGAAACCCATCGGTATTCAAATCTTCCCAAATTGTGTCATTTGGACCAAGGTTATTGGTTCAACTCTTCCTAATAAAGATATCTTGTTAGATTTGACATCCTTCACCGTGATCAAACACCAAATCATTCCCACTGAATCCGAAGTCAAGTCCATGTTCAAACCATTCACGCTCATTCGAACTCTACAATTTGTCCGAACTCCCCTTACCGTGATATTTCAACCAAACTTTCGAAGTCCCATTCTAAGTTCACCCATCCAAATCCCTTGTGGAAAAATAAGTCTTTCTTCATTAAGTTACCTTTCAAACTAAATGAAGATATTAAACCAACCAAAGCTACCCATCCAGGAATGAGTCCTTCTGACTTACTCCTAGCTCAACAAGAATGTTCACAATTGTTAGCCCAAGGTTTAATTGAGCCCACAAGTTCTCAATGCTTTATGTTAAAAGATTCTAAATTGTCCGAGGAAAGAAACGCACTAGTCATGTACCATTAAACATGTTTTTACAAGATGACAAATTTCCTTTGCCGACAAAAGTATGTTCACTTTTCTCAAAAATGCCGATCTTTTCAAAATTTGATTTAAAATCGTGGTTTTTGGCAACCAGGCATCAACCCTCCGAACGTTACAAAACCGCTTTTTGTATTCCCAATGCTCATTTCCAATGGACCGTCCTACCCTTTGGACTCAAAACTGCCCCATCCATTTTCCAAAAATCCATGGTCCAAATCTTCCAACCCATTTTGCATCATGCATTGATTTACATTGATGATATCTTACATTGATGAACATCGCCAGCTGTTAACTCAATTCTATGATCTTATCCAAAATCATGGAATCATGTTATCGGCCAAGAAAAGCACCATTGCTACAGATAATATTGAATTCCTTGGTATGATCATCAAAGATGGACACTACCAGCCAGGAAAGCACATTGCCCAAGAATTGCTTCACTTTCCAGATCAGCAACTTTCCAAAAGGCAAATTCAACAGTTTCTCGGCATTATCAATTACATCCGTGATTTCATCCCCCACGTGGATCATTACACTCATCATCTCTCGGCTTTATTGAAAAAGAAGCCCCCAGAGTGGAATGCTGACCACACAACTGCTGTCACTACCCTAAAGCAGATCGCGCAAAATCCGCCTCCTTTAAAGTTGATTACTGATGGAAAACGCATCCTCCAGACAGATGCAAGTGATGACTCATGGGGTGCCATCCTCCTCGAAGAACTCAATGACAAGGAACACTTTATCGCTTACGCTAGTGGACATTTTTCTGACACGTACACTACCATAGCGTGGTTCAAAGAAATCTTAAAGAATGGCATCAAAAGTTTGAGTATCATTTGATTGACACCATTTTCTCATCCGAACGGACAATTTTCCCAATATCTTTCATTTCAAAGGTAAATGCGTTCTCGAAAAAATGTTACTCGCTTTAAAAGATTGGTTTTCCAACATGATTTTCAACATATAAAGGGATCCCAGAACCTCATCCCTGATATGCTCTCCAGACTCTCCATACCAGAAAACCCTCTCACCCTGTTTTCCACCTCCTATCATTTTCCAATTATCTCCATGGCTACCTCACTACCCCCAGAAGCTCTCACCAAGAAAACTTTTCCTTTAACAAAACTTTCTTCTGCCATCCAAGAATTTGCTAGAAAAGCTCTTTTCGCTTTTTCATGAAAGCCTACCTTGTCACGCACTTTTCCTTTTCCACTTTCCACCCAAAAATCTGCTCATGTGTTTAACCTCGATCCAACCAGAGACACCACAAGATGTGTTATGCGTTTGGTGCCTAACTTTACGCAACCAAGCTAATCCTTCCCATTTCTCCTACTTTGAGCATCTCCTTAATCCGCATAACGCTACCTCTCTTACTGGACACTATTGAATGGTTCTCCCCATACCACGGTGGAGAAAGAAACCGCAACAATTGTCCGAATTTACAACCTCGATCAGATGCTCAAGCACAAATGTTCACATCGCTTTTATTATTCACGCCATACTTCCAACATCCGCACACCAATCTTTTTTGACTCAAGATCGTATATGAATGGTTCATCGCGACATATACCGTGATTGAAAATGAAATACAATACGTCCTGCACAATTACCTTTGCCAATTAAACCACCAACCTCCGCCACTTAAAGATATCTCCCACACCTCCTTAGGTCCACAACATGACCTCCTCATGATCCCCACTCCATCCGCCATATCCAAACCAAAGTCTACAGGTATCATCATCAAAGAAGAAAAACCAGATTACACTGATTTCCTGTTCCAGGATTCCCAAGACCCATGGGATGCATTTCTCCCTCTGAGCCAACACCTTCACCAGTTTCCCCAACCGACAATGGATGAACTCGCCCTCCAACCGTGACCTCAACCCAATCTTCCAAACGACCAACTCAACCATCCAAAGTTGACAAAGCCACCCAAACTTCCCCTAAGTATACTCCAAAGTGTACTCCCAGAGACTATAATTGCCCTTATCCACCATGTCGCCCTCCGTAAAGATCCAAAGCTCTCCAACACTTTCTTCCAAAAGCACCCTCACTCTGGTGATACGGACCCAGATGAGACCGAAAGCTCATCCGAAGACGAGTACATGAATCTCCGCTCTCCATAAAGTTGTTTGTCTTGTTGCTTTCACTAAAGTAGTTTGTCTTGTTGTCATAATGATGTTTTGCTTTATGCTTGCATAATTATTAAAGTTTGCCTTTACTTTAAGCTTTTGCTTTTGCTTTTGCTTTTGTCAAAGTCATGCTTTAATTATTAAAGCACTTTTGTCTTTTGTAATAATTAAAGTTGTGCTATTATGTATCTTTTACTTTTGTAAAAGATAGGGGTCTTGTCCTATCTTCGCTGAGAATTCGCCTATATAAAGGATTCTCCCTTTGCTTGTAACATATAGAAGTTTGAAAGAAATAAACTCGTGTTTTCTCTTACAATATGAATCCCTAAACCTCTTCTCTCTCTCTGCAAATGAAGTTCTAAGAAAGAAAAAGAATAAAGGATTAAATTTGTTCATTTTGAAAACCTAAGGAAGTATGCTCGCACTTGCCTTCTAAGAAGGATCCTGCATCGTAAAACTTTTGACCATTTCTTATCCTTTGGTACCGCTTTTTAGACTAAAGGAAATTTTGTTTTGGGTTTTATAACCTTAGAAAAATGTTTTAAAGGTTTTTGATTACAGATGTATATCTACCGAAACCCGAAGCTATGGACTCGGTCCAAATTTTAATCAGTTCTGGTATAACAACGCCACGTACACTCTTAACTGGTATCAGAGCCATTCTTTTATGTTGTGATGGCTATTATGATGTGATTAGTTATAATCTAAGTTCTTATATGGTTGGCTCTGCCGCCTAAGCTATGATACTTAATTATGTTATGGTTGCCTAATCTATGATACTTGGTTATGTTAACTGTGATACTTATACTTAATTATGCTATGGTCGGTTATGCCACCTATATTAAAGAATCTTGTTCTTAAATAGTGTTGTGTTGATTTTGTTATGCATCTAGGAACTTCAAATGTTATGGCATAAGTTGCATTAGATACATACATATCATGGATTACATTGTGAAGAAATGGTTATACTACCGTAGCAAAGTTTCTATGAGGCAAGCCTCAAAACTAAGTAAAATAAATCTTTGGACGACGATACGTAAAAAGATCAACTAATGAGGCCCAATGACATATTGTTTAAAGAGTAAACATACCTAGGGCCCTAATGAAGTTGTTTTGTATTTTTCTAAGTTTTCTTTTAAAAGCTTAACATGATCATCCAAGTGCATAATAAGTTATACATGCATCCAAGTGTTACATTACTGGGCATTAGCTTATAAAGTCCTTACATTGTGAGTAAAATGGTAAAGTCCTAACCAAGACGTATATGGGCATAATGTTGAGATTTTATGATGGTCTCAGCTTTATTTCAATCAAAAATAAATATCTTAGCTTTATGTAATAATTAAGTTTTAAAATAAACTATGAAATCTCTGTATGACTTTTACTTTATGCAAGAATGTTTTATTTGTTGTGTTAAACTTTTAGAATTCGTATTTATATTAAAAGTAACCGTGTTTTAAACATTTTTTAAATTAATATTTTAGTGGAGTGTTACAAAATATAAGATCCTAAAGTAAATAAACGATCTTCCCTAAAGTAAAAAAGAAATAAAAGATCTTATTGATCCTAAAGTACTAAGGAAAAAAAAAGATCTTGTTTCCAAAATAGATCAGGGAACAAGATTTTGCTCGGTTTCTCTTCTTAATTTGATAAGGACTGCTTTGTTCTTTCATGTAAGTCACTCCAAAACAAATTTGGAAGCTTGAATATTGACAAAGCATTGTGTAACACTCCACTTTTATAACTAAAATAAGGTGATTTATTTCAAAATATTTAAAATTTCATTACTTTTTGGTATAAATACAGATTTTTAAAAGTTTTACATGACAAGTAGAAACTTCATTACAAAATATAAGAGACGGGTAGGGATTCCTTAGTATATGTTTCAAAACATTGTTATTACGTAAATGAACTTAAGATGTTTATTTTTTATTTTTATAAAAACATAACTAAGCCCATCACAATCCCATGGTTTGATATGTCCATATGTACTTTGACTTAATTGGGACTTGATGCCAGCTTGACCTACTCATCATTACTTACAATGTGGCTACATGAAATGCTCAGTAAGATAACACTTTGATGCATATATTGATTATTATGCACATGGATGGCCTTATGAGCATTAAATCTTTAAAAGAACTTAGAAATATAAAACAATTTCATTAGGGCCCTAGGTATGTTGCACTACAAGGTTGGCACTTTTCATTCTTTAAAACAACATGCCCTTGGGCCTAAATTAATAGTTGATCTTTTAGGCATTACGTATCGCCGTCCCCAAAAGGTTATTCTTTACTTAGCTTTGAGAGCTTGCCCTCTTTAGAAACTTTGCCATCCTTGTAGTACAACAACCCATTTTTCAAAACTCATTTTTAAAATGTCTTCTTTTTAAAGTAATCTTAACATATTAGCATGAAAATGCATGTGTTCCAATGCAACCTATATCATAACGTGAAAAGTTCCTAGATATACAATAAAGCCAACCATACAAAGTTTTATAAAGACAACAATATTTAATATAGGTGGCAGTGCTGATCATATAAAGATTAAACAAAACGTCATTATAATATAGGCGGCAGAGCCGACCATATCATAATTAAATAAAAATATCATAGTATGGGTAGCATAGTCATCCACATAAAGATTAAATACGAAAATATCACAATACAGATGGCACAACCGACCATATAAGGATTAAATAAGTAAATATCATAACATAGGCGGCATATCCAACCATATAAGAATTAAATAATAAAAAATCATATCATAGTAGCCGTCGTAAGATAAAGAAATAATTAAAGATGAATTTAATATAAAAAGAACTTCGTCCTACATTGCAATTGAAGTGTTACTTACCTCTTAACCTTGACTTCTCTAGACCCTCTTACTTGAGGATTTCTCTATTCTTTGATGTTATTACCTAAAATACAAGATGATAGAATTTCTAAGGTGGTATGGAAAAGGAAAGAGTTAGGAGTATTTATATGATTTCTTAAAGTGAATGGATGTCTAGGATTTTGCCACCATAACTTTTGGCTAATGGTCGAGATTTATCATTCCATAAACATATTTCTAAATTCTAGAATTTCTAAATATTTTTATAAACATCTCTTATTGCATCATTGCTGATGTCATCACTTATGTCGTCGTCGTCGTCGTCATCAACATCATCATCATCATTATTATTATTATTATTATTATTATTATTATTATTAAGGGGATTTATTAGCTTAAAAATTATTTCTACTATATTTAAATGAGCAAGTTGTACCTCACATATTGACTATCTTGAAGCTTAACTTAAGTAGATTAGCATCTTAGACAAGGCATAAAGTTGAGATGTGTTCAATTAATTCGTTTAATGCTTCCTTCATTTTCTTGGTAGCCCTTGTCATTGGACTTCCATGGATGCCTAATGGATCTTGTGAAGCTTTAACAACCTCGTTCTCATCACATAACTTATAAACTATTCTTATCTTCAATAAGTCTTTCTTCGACTAAGATTGCCTTAACCTTATATCGTTCAAGTAGTGTAAATTTATGTCCACAAATGTATATCATAATAATGAATCTAATCATCTTTATATCTAACTAGGGATTTCTATAAACTTGTTCGTCAATAAATCACCAAAATTTTCAACATAATATTGTATCAACACACAACTATTAACATTGGCTTTCAAATTCCACATTTAACTAATCTTCTGTATTAATCATACTCCTAATAAGATCAATCAATATCTTGTGTTAGTGTTTAAAGTTCATATAATCCCAATGATACCCAATATCATCTTGACAAAATAGATAAATTACAATATCATGCCTACTAGCTACAACTTATCTGCAAGCTTAGTAAAAAGTCTATAAAATCTAAAATCATGCTCTAATACCAACTGATACGACCCATCCCAATCTCTAAGGGTGATTCTAACTTGATCCATCTAACATGACTAAACAAAATCATCAATAAGAATCTTATCAAAAATTTAGCACAGTCTGCCCTATATTTTTGAAATTTCTAAATTGCAAATCTATAAAATATGCACTTCCAAATAATCCAATATTTAACCAGCTTTATTGATCAACCTTCCCAACCACATAACATCATACATCACTGTAGATAATATAATTAATTAATCTCATTCAAATGCCACCCAAATTTTCTAATAATGTCAAAAAATATACTATAGCTAATATATTAAATATCCGTAACAATCCTATCATAATTATATGATCAAGATGCTCTAATAATATATTCTATAACTCTTAGTACCATCACGTGGGAAAAACTCAAAATAACTAAAGTTGCAGGGACAAGTAATGTACCTACAATCTCCTGTGGGAAACTCAATAAGTGGATTGTAGTTTTTAAAATAAAATTTACTTTAAAAAAATTATGTTATTACAATATAAAATGTTCATCAAAATTGTGTGTAAAAATGTAAGTAAAAATGTTTAAATTTTAACTAGCATTAAAAGGAAAACATGATACTGTACATAATAATCGTGAAAATGTAGGTATTAAAATCTCACATGCAATACCAAAATCAACATATATTCATGATTATGAAACTATCATTAAACAAGTACCTGGCAGAAAGTCCTTGTCATATACGAACCTTGTCTTATCCAGATCTCATACGAGTGTTGCAATGATGTACGAAAAGTGTATTGTCATGCTCTGAGCTACAATGGGTAGACCAATGACATATTATCTCATATATCATCATATCTCATCGTATTTGAATGTGTAATAGCCTTCAAAGGACAAAAGCACCCAAGCATATGGCCTAAAAGCTTATGTGTGCTAAGAGGGGCCCTAACTATATCTATGTATTGTGTTTCTATAATTACATATCTATAATTTTATCTCTATACTCATCTCTATATCTAGAGGCGAAGGCTAAAAATTAATAAAATTGTGCTTCGGAAAGGCCTAAGCCCAACTGGGACAATAAATGGGCCCATTAGGTGAGTCGACTATTGACTGTTGATTAATATCTTCAACTTAGGTGATGAGAACCATCAAGGGAATACCATTAAAGCTTCAAGTGATTCTTTGCACATTTATAGAGGTTCAATTACAAGAGATAGAACCAAAATGATGCAAGTAGCTCTAAATGGATTAATTGAGAAAATACGAATAGAAAATGCAATTAAAGATGCAAGACATCATGAATTGGGCTTGAAGAAGAAGACAAGGCATTATTCAAGCTATTAAAAATACACAATTTGAATCAAATGCGAAAGGTCAAATTCAGAATAAAACTGGTACTGATTGAGCTAGAAGTAATGTGCAAACTATATACCATTGGAAAGATAATTAGGTTAGCTTTCCAATACATTTTACAGAGTTAGATTTGGAGTTCTCTAGAAGGAGTTATGACTAATGCATTACAGCTTGTTCAAACTTGGGATTTTCAACGACTCATGTGTTTTTCAACTTCATTTGTTTGTTTTGCTTCATGTAAACCATCAATTTATGAACATTAAGTTTGTCATAGCATTAATTATAGTAGGCTAACATTAAGTTTGTCAAAGATAGCATTAATTATGGTGGGTTGGTGAAGAATTTTGAAGATCCTTTGACAAACCTTTTGGATTGTTCTAACGTTTTCATTTGTATTTTTTCTTGAGTTTCTATTATTTAAACTCAAAGAACCTTGTAAGAAAAAATTAGAGATTAATGTTATTTGAATTTGAAAGGATTATTCTTTCTTTGGTTTTTTAAGTAACTTATCAAGAATTTACATTTTGCTGCACTTATCACTCACCTTCTCACATCTTGAGTGACGTCAATATCATTCTCCATACATCCTGGTTCATTTTTTAAGCGTTAACGTTTTTTCATAAACTGCTTTAGAACTTTCTTAAAAACTACAAATTAAGTGTGAGTTTCAATTCAGGAATGAAAAAATGTTCAAGCTTGACCCTATGAGGTCTTTTGTTAGGTCGAACTTGACCTGCTCAAGTCGAGCTTTTGTAAGGGCAGGTGATAAAACCCAAATTCTACTACATTTTTTTAAAAATTATTTTCACTATGTATTATAAATTTATAATTTATATAATTTCAATTTTTTTATTGCATTAGGCTTTAAAAATTAGGTTTATAGGATTTAAAACTATCAATTTACGTTATGGGTAAATTAAACATATGCAAAAGGTGTATTTTAATTAAAATAATATATATTTTTAAGAGTTTAAAAATTTCTTAAATTTTTAAACTCTTAAAAATCCAAACCCAACCTAGATATTTATAAAAAATGTTCGGATCGAGCCAAAGCCGGGCCGAAGTATCTACACTTAGAGCGGGCTTTCTTTGCCATCCGTACATCAACTCAAGTTAGATTACAGTCGCGTAATCGAGTCTCCGCTTCTTTAACTGCTTTTGCCGTCGGGGGAAAATCGACGACAGAGGTCAACATTTAACTCGCACGTAATCCGTCAGATCTCCAGTTAAAACCGTAATATGTCCACGTCAGCTTTTAGTTCGAATTTGAGCGGGCAGAACCAGTAAACAACAAAATCTGTTAAAAACAGGAGGAAACAAAAAGCAAGTTTTGCTTTTCTTTTGGTTAATTAGTTAAAAAATAAATGAAAAAATGTCAATCTCAACTCTTGAATCTTGCAAGAAGAGAAAAAGAAGGCCGAAACTGTTCGGGTTCCATACGTTTATGGAATCGGGTTGCCCGATAAGCCCCACCGGTGCATTTCGCGATAACGTGAGACAGTTTTTATCAGCATGTGGCGAGCTTGAAGATTACAAAGTTGAAGGCATGTCCATTTGGTGCACTCTTCTAGTTCACGAGAGCAGCAGTATTGTTTTTCCTCTTTATACCATCGAAGAGCACGTCAGGCACTCTCCTCAGCCCTACTGTGATCAATGCCGATGCTCCGGTTGGTTTCTCTAATTTTTGCCCTGCCCAATTCTTGATTTTTCCCTATTGGGGCTTTGTTAATTTTGTGGAATTGTTTTTTTTTTTTTCCCTGTTTGTTCCCCCTTTTAGGTTGGGGTAATCATTATATGTCCAAACGCAAGTATCATTGGATAATACCAATTGACTGTGACTGGAATAAGCCCCTTGAGGATGGTGTTTTTGATCTTCAGACCCATATCTTGCATGGGTTAATTCACTGTAATGGCTTTGGTCATCTCCTCTCTATTAATGGGATTGAAGGGGGTTCTGGCTACCTCTGTGGTAGAGAAATCATGGATCTTTGGGACCGTATTTGTACAAATCTTCGTACCTGGTAAATAAAAAATTTCGCTTGTTGATTGATTATTTCTTATAATCTTAATTGAATATATATAAATCTCCCCTAGTGATTGATTGCAGCAAAGTCACTGTTGAGGATGTATCAAAGAAGAAGTCAATGGACCTTCGGTTGCTTCATGGGGTTGCATACGGGCATTCATGGTTTGGTAGATGGGGATACAAATTCTTTCATGGAAGCTTTGGGGTGAGAGAGCAAAATTATAACAGAGCGATTGAAATTCTCAGCTCTTTGGAACTTGACAATATAATTCAAGATTTCTGTGGCACGGATCTGTGCAGAGAAATGAAGCAAATATTTCATCACTATCGAGATATCAGTGAAACTCTGTTGCTCACACTAAAAGATCTTCTCAGGTTTATGTTAACTGTCAAATCTTGTGCTTCTGCACAAAAGAAAACAATCATGACCACTACAAAGCCTTCAAAAAGAATGACCCTGCGGAATAAGTCTGTGGTGAAGGATAAATCTGTCAACTATAAAAGATTCAGTGCTGTTGTTGCTAAAATGGATAGCAGATGGTCTGCGAGAAGACTAGAATCTGCAGCAGAAGTGATTGTTAATGCATTACAAGAACACAAGGCAGAGAACTTGGGTCATGGTGGAGGGATGAGCCGGCAAACATTAAGAGATGCAGCCAGGATGCACATTGGGGACACAGGGTTACTGGATTATGTGTTGAAGTCAATGAACAATGTAATTGTTGGGAGTCATATCGTGCATCGTGCAGTGAATCCAGCCACTCGGCTATTGGAATACACAATTCATGATCTCTGTGATGGTGCTGGAATCTCAGAGCCAGGACCAGAGATCTCTGACGAGCCCCTCCCGCCCTTAGCTCTAGAGACAGGATCTGATGTTTACAGTGAAGTGGTCTATTTGTATATGAATGTACTATTGAATTACCCAGAATCAGAATTAGTGGCACTGGCAACACAGGCAGTTCTTGACAGCAAGCACTTTGTGAAGGAATGGCCATTTAGGGATGAAGATGACCAATTTCTGAGATTTAAATGCCAGGTGATGCCTAGTTTTGTTGATTCAGAAACTGATTTGACAGCAAAATTACCACCTGGGGAGTTGGTCATGATTCCATTGCATTCCACAGTTTTGGAGCTCAAGGAAGCTGCAGAGAGTGCCTTGAGGGATACTTACTGTATTATGGAAAATCTTGGGGTAACAGATGTTGGAAACATGCAAAAACTGGATGATGGAGAATTGTTGTTTGGAGCGGTAGAATCAGGTTCACAAGTTTGGATACAAGGATATGGGATTGATTCAGACTCTAAATTGAGGTACGAAGGTGGGAATGACAAATGGATTGTAAAATGCGAATGTGGAGCCCAGGATGATGATGGTGAGAGGATGGTGGCATGTGACATTTGTGAGGTGTGGCAGCACACGCGTTGCCATGGCATTGAAGATTCTGGAACTGTGCCACCACTGTTTGTTTGCCCAAGGTGCTGCTCTTCCTTTGCACCATCAAGAACCGAATCTTCTTTCAGGTTTTTGGGTTCCGATGATTTGCTGTTGGTCCCAGAAACTGAATACGGCGCAGAGAGAGTTGTATTCAATGATGATATTGGGATGTCGCTTTGATGAGTGTCAAGATCATATGCTTCTGGCCTTCCATTAATGCCTTTCATAAAGATTTTGTGGGATAGGTAAAATGTTCTGTTACATTGTATTCTGTAGATGTTTCTGAAAATCTAAAATCTAGAAGAGTTAGATACCATTCTAGAGCAGCAGATGTAGAACTCTAGGCTTAAGTAGATGTGAAACTGCTATAAGAAAGAATTATGGTTAACGTTCATATTAGGTCAGAATTATACTCAAATGAAACGTATCATCTTTTGATCAAATAAAGAATTCAACATTTTACTTCTTGTTGCATTTGTGAATCTTACTTATTATTCCTGATTCAATTGATCACACAATTCTAGCAGTTTGCTTTGCCTGAGTGTTGTCACATTTCATTAAGTCCTTTATTCCCCTTTATTTGTTTATTTTTTGAAAACAAGAGTTCCTTGTCTACAAGCGGTCTTGATTTGTTTTGTCATTAAAGTTTGTTGATGTAGACATGTTTTGGTGACAATTATTGCTCAATCTTTTCATGTACCTAGGTAAAGCTTCTGAACTTTCAATAGAAACAATGTTACTTTCTGGAGTACAGTCTTTTGGCTTGTGGTTTGTATTTACCGGTAACTGGTAACATTTCTAGCAGTACTGAGCTGGCTGCCACAGGTGTTACTATTCTTCGCATTGTGATCGAATTAGTTTTAATTTTGTCCCCAAAATAACAAATACTTCCCCATTGGTTTTTGGTTGAGCCTGATGTAAACATCTTTCTCTTCCTGTTTGCTTTACCTTTTATATGTCTATCGTGTATTGTAATCGCCGAATTCTGCGATGCAAACCCATTAAATAACAAGGTCTTGGTCTTGTACATACGAAGCCCAAACGTGATGGGTCTCCTAACCTTAGCTTGACGTCCCCTTTGAAAGAGCAGATACCTCAATATCTATCATATGAGTCACCACCAATCCCATCCATCACGCTACAACATAATTCACATAATTTTTATAAATAATCCAAAAATATAGATTAATTAGACTAAAATGCTTTTCTGACGTCAAATGTTAACTCCAGTTCATGTCAAATTTGGTCGAGGACTTGAATGAAACAAAATATAATTATCAAGCACTTAAGTAATGCTATTCTTTTCTTTTTTTAACTTTAACTCATTAGTCATGATTGCCATTGGTTGTGAGCTATTTTTTAAAAACAATAGGGAAGGAAGGACTTGAAGTGACAATAAGGTAGCGTTTGTTTTTTTATTTGAAATTTGAATAAATCTGAATACGAATATTTGAATAACATGTTTTTTTTTTCTTTTTTAAATATTTGAATATAAGTGACTTTTTACTAGTTTTTATAAATAAAAATATTTTAAACATGGCTATTTAACATTTATACCCTTATAAATCAAATCAAAAAAAGGGATTAGGTTTTATAGTTTAGGAAATAAGTACATTGTATAGATATATATTTTGAATATAATATTTACTTCTTATTCAGACTTTTCTTCATTCAAATAAAATTCACATTAAACGTAAGTTAAAAAAAGTAAAATAAAAAATCTGAAATTAATGAAATTTTAGACTTCAAACATTTAAAATCTAACTAGTGATGGTGAATGGATTTGGATCCTGAGGTAGGTGCATTCGGATTTGGATTCGCATTGATATTTTTCATATCTGAATCCCATCCAGACCTGTAAATGTAAAAAAATATGCGGATCTGGATGCGGATAATATCTGCAAAAAATTGCAGGCAGAGATCCTGTATATCAGGATCTGCATCAATTCAACAATTTAGCATATAATTTAAAATTTAATAATTTACCTAATAATATCAAATAAAATCAAATAATAATTTAACCATTAACAATTCAATTCTTAAAATAACATATAACACCATAAACTCATAAATAAAAATACCATAACAAAAATCATATATCAAGAATAGTATAAAATTCAAGTTTAATACCACCACAATTCCATAAATAAAATTATATAAACACCACAAACCCGCATAAAATAATATAGATCCCTATATTTTTTTTAATTTAATTTAACTTATATTTTTTTTAATTAATCCTATTATGTTTTTATTTAACTTATACATTTTTATTTAATTTTAATTTAATAAATAATTTAATTAAAAAATAATGTAGATTCAGTTATTTAATTTTATGATGCATTTACATTCGAATTTGTATGGACTATAAGTTTTAGCATTCGGATCCAAATTTTTTAATGTGTGGATCTAATTTTTTCTATATTCAGATCTTCCGAACCTTTACAGTTCCCATCGAACCTAGATTGCTTTGCCACCCTTACATCCAACTCTTAAGACTATAAATCCTATAATATTATTTAATACCATCTAACTGCTTTTTTCCTTTTTCAGCACCCGTAGTAAAGTTTCATGTGCCTCATGTGCCTCATGTGCCTCATGTGCATGTCTTTTACTAGAACTTTTGGTTGGGTCTCTCTCTGCTGTCATTTAACTTAAAAATACCTTAACTTGTTCTGTTGCTTGAAAAGCAAAGAAAAAGTATTACGCACACTAATTTTTCTTTTTCTTTTTATTTTGGGTAATTAATAAGAAGTAAGAACACAGAACACAGAACACAGAACACAGAACACTGTACACGTGCAATGCGATTCATGGTGTCCACAAAGGCAATTCCAACTTGTTCTCATGGTCATCATGGAATCGGAATCAAAATACAAATAATACCCGCGAGATGACAGCCTTCGATATTCGATAATCAGATCTGTGGTCCCCACGTCCATGTGCAATGTTTGCAATTTTTTAACTCTCAAATATCTCCTTTTTCATATCATGATTATCATTTTGTGATTCGCTTGCATTAAAGTCTTTTTATCTCTCCATTTCAGCAGTTGAGCTGGAGCTAGAGCTCTTTCCCTTTACTTTTCAGTGAAATGCATTTATTATGTATATGCATTTAATTATTTAAAGCTCTGTAAAGAAAAAGTTAACAACTTTGTTTCCTTTCTTAGAGCTTAACTTAACTGAGAGAAATTACAGGAGGAAGATGAAGGAAAAAACTTGTGTTGGGTTCAAGCTGCTGACGCTTTATGTTGGGTTTTGTTCAATACTATTTGTGAGTGCAAGTGGTGATGATGGAGATGCTGCAGTAATGTTGGCTCTGAAGAAAAGCCTCAACCCACCCGAATCTTTTGGATGGTCCGACACGGACCCTTGCAAATGGAACCACGTTGTCTGCACTGAGGATAAACGGATCACTCGGATCCAAATCGGTCACCAAAATCTGCAAGGTACACTTCCTTCAAATCTCCAAAACCTCACAAAACTAGAGCGTCTAGAGCTCCAATGGAATAGCATTTCGGGCCCTCTCCCAAGTTTAAATGGGTTAGCTTCTCTTGAAGTAGTTATGCTAAGTAACAATCAATTCACTTCAGTTCCCAGTGATTTCTTTACTGACTTATCTTCACTTCAGTCCATTGAGATCGATAATAACCCGTTTTCTTCCTGGGAAATTCCTCAAAGTCTGAGGAATGCTTCAGGTTTGCAGAATTTCTCAGCTAATTCCGCTAATATTACTGGCCAAATACCTTCCTTTTTTGGCCCGGATGAGTTTCCTGGCTTAACCATTTTGCATCTGGCCTTTAATCAGCTCATTGGTGGCTTGCCGGCTAGCTTTTCCGGTTCGCAGATACAGTCTTTATGGGTTAATGGACAAAATGGTAATGCCAAACTTGGTGGTGGCATTGATGTTATACAGAACATGACATCGTTGAAAGAGATTTGGTTGCATTCCAATGCGTTTTCTGGTCCTTTACCTGACTTTTCTGGAGTGAAACAGCTTGAAAGCTTGAGCTTGAGGGATAATTTCTTTACTGGTCCTGTTCCAGATTCTTTGGTCAAACTTGAATCTTTGAAGATAGTGAATCTGACCAATAATTTGCTACAAGGGCCAGTACCTGAGTTTGATAGATCTGTCTCATTGGACATGGCTAAGGGTTCAAATAACTTTTGTTTGCCAAGTCCTGGTGCATGTGATCTAAGGCTTAATGCATTGCTTTCAATTGTGAAATTGATGGGTTATCCTCAAAGGTTTGCTGAGAATTGGAAGGGAAATGATCCATGCTCAGATTGGATTGGGGTCACTTGTACTAAGGGGAATATCACTGTCATCAATTTTCAGAAGATGAATCTTACGGGAACAATTTCTCCTGAGTTCGCTTCGTTCAAGTCTCTGCAAAGATTGATTCTTGCTGACAACAATGTCAGTGGTACGATTCCTGAGGGGCTCTCTGTTCTGGGTGCTCTTAAAGAACTTGATGTATCAAACAATCAGCTTTATGGGAAAATCCCATCATTTAAGAGTAATGCAATTGTGAATACTGACGGTAACCCAGATATTGGAAAGGAGAAGAGCAGTTCATTCCAAGGCTCTCCATCAGGCAGTCCAACAAGTACAGGTTCTGGAAATGCTTCTAGTACTGAAAATGGTGTCAAAAACTCTTCGGCTTTAATTACAGTTATCTTGTTTTGTGTTATCGGGGGTGCCTTTGTGATTTCCTTGATTGGTGTTTTGGTTTTCTGTCTTTGTAAAAAGAAACAAAAGCGGTTCAGCAGAGTGCAGAGCCCCAATGCAATGGTGATACATCCTCGCCATTCAGGGTCAGAAAATAGCAAGAGTGTTAAGATCACAGTTGCTGGCTCAAATGTTAGTGTTGGTGCAATTAGTGAAACGCATACCGTTCCTAGTAGTGAGCCTGGTGACATCCAAATGCTTGAAGCTGGAAATATGGTAATCTCTATCCAAGTCTTAAGGAATGTAACAAACAATTTCAGTGAAGAAAACATATTGGGACGAGGAGGTTTTGGGACTGTCTATAAAGGGGAGCTCCATGATGGAACAAAGATTGCCGTGAAGAGAATGGAAGCTGGGGTGATTTCTGGCAAAGGATTGACAGAGTTCAAATCTGAGATTGCTGTTTTGACCAAGGTTAGGCACCGGCATCTTGTTGCTCTTCTTGGGCATTGCTTGGATGGGAATGAGAAGCTTCTTGTATTTGAGTACATGCCCCAAGGCACACTCAGCAGACATATCTTTAACTGGGCAGAAGAAGGATTGAAACCACTGGAATGGAATAGAAGGTTGACCATTGCCTTAGATGTGGCAAGGGGTGTTGAGTATCTTCATGGTCTGGCCCATCAAAGCTTTATACATAGGGACTTAAAACCTTCAAATATTCTTCTTGGGGACGACATGAGGGCTAAAGTTGCAGATTTTGGTCTTGTACGTCTTGCCCCCGAGGGAAAAGGCTCAATTGAAACAAGAATAGCGGGAACTTTTGGGTATCTAGCACCAGAATATGCAGGTAATTTTGGTTCAAGTTGATTTGCTAACATAATTTTTTCCCTTTTGTCTTCTATAGATACTTTTACAAAGTAGTTGGGAATATTTCAACCTACATGCCAATATATATTTTTGTAGATGAAACAGGAGAACATTCAGAAAACTGTTTGGTGAGATTTTTGCATTTGTTATTTATAAGTAGAAAGCAAGATCAAGATACCACTCAAATATTGTTTTTCACAAAAATTAAGTATTTTGCTTTGGTTTTTGCTCAAATTAGGTAAATTAGGTTCTATTAGCTTAAAAGATATAAGAATATTTAGTTGAGTCATGTAAAGTAGATTGTGTTCGGCTTTTAATTGTCATTTAATCGTCTTCTCTGATATCCGGACTTGTAATTGCTTTTTTTGAGTCATGTAATTTATTTGTTTGAATTTCTTTCTAGTTCACACAAGGTGGTCTTCTTGCAGTTACTGGGCGGGTAACAACTAAAGTAGATGTGTTCAGCTTTGGAGTAATATTAATGGAGCTAATCACAGGCAGAAAAGCACTTGACGAGAGCCAGCCTGAGGAGAGTATGCACCTTGTAACATGGTTCCGAAGGATACACCTCAGCAAAGATTCATTCCACAAGGCCATTGATCCCACGATTGACCTCAATGAGGGAATACTGGCAAGCATCAGTACTGTTGCTGAGTTGGCTGGTCACTGCTGTGCTAGGGAACCATATCAAAGGCCGGATATGGGACATGCTGTCAACGTATTATCCTCTTTGGTGGAGCTCTGGAAACCAACTGACCAAAATTCTGAAGATATATATGGCATTGACCTTGAGATGTCCTTGCCACAAGCACTCAAGAAGTGGCAAGCTTATGAAGGTAGAAGCTATATGGAATCGTCGTCTTCTTCATTACTACCTAGCTTAGAAAATACTCAGACCAGCATACCCACACGCCCATATGGATTTGCTGAGTCGTTCAAATCAGCAGATGGGAGATGAAGACTGTAAATGATGGTGGTGGTGTTTTCTCAATATGTCCATTTGTATCGCTTGTTCCTAGCATGTCGTCAAAGAACATTCATTTAAATTTTTCATGTTTTTACTCCTTAAGGGCATGGTCTGGTATTCTTCACTAAAATGTAATTTGGATAATCATGTCTTAAGAAATTTTGAAAATGAATTGAGATTAATTCGGAAAGTATCGAGGGTTGATCTCTTGTTTTTGTAGGAACCTGCGAGCTATGATGAAAGGAAACAGAACTGATAGTAATTAAAATTAACAGTAGAACCTTGGTCTTGTAACATGTGGTGCAGTTTGATTGTGATAACTAATTTTTACGGGTGGGCGCGGATCAGTTGGGTTTTGAATCAAACTGAACCGATCAGTTTTCGGTCATTATATAAAATCGAACCAAATTAAAATGGTTCAGTTCCAGTTTGGTTCCTTTTTTTTTATTAATTTTTTTTGTTTTTTATTTTTTTAGAAGCGACAGTTCAGTTTAATTTTTTAGTACGAACTAGTTTTTTTGTCCACCTCTTCAGATATCCTTAGTTCCACTATCCTCTATGCCTTATGGAAAACTAGCCATTGGATACATGCAGTTGAAACTAACTTTTGAAGTTTTCATGCACAAGTATCTTATTAATTTTGTATGTGACAAGGACTATATGAAATGGTTATAGAATATCTCATACCGACTGAAAATAGATACTTGGTTAAGGATATAAATCTTGAATTGAAATTAATTTTTGAAGTTTAGATGATCATATATAAGTAGTTTCGTATTACTTTTCTATGTAATAAGAACTAAATTAAAAATTTACCCTATGCATGACGGAAATGATAGGATATCTATATTGATTGGAAATAGTTACTAGTGGTGATAGTATATCTCATATCAATTGAAAATAGTTATTAGGTTAAGAATATAATTTTGAAGTAACTCGTTAAATTTTGAGTTAGCTTTTCAATAAATTTATTATGATATTGAGAATTTATAGTCCTATTAATAGATTTTATGGTGGAGTGATTTATCGTTTAGTTAAGAGAATTTTGTATGATAAGAGATTATTTTATATATATGTTGGTTGTATTTACTGCTAGTTGAATTGCTTATTTGGCTCTCTTATCTTGAGCTTTTGGTATGGAATTGTATTTAATGTGTATAGTTAGTGTAGTTGCTTTGCTTGTTAAAAGGCAGGTAGTAGGGTGTCATGGCAAACTAAAGGTGACGGACGTCGGTTGTTAGTTTTAATGATTATTCAATAAGTCCTATAATTATTAGTAGATTATCAATTTATTTAATGATTATTCCCTAATGTTAGTGGTGGTTGTCTATATTATGAAGCCTTGATCAAACTTTTTGACTCACTTTTATAATTTTCGTTTCATTAAGAAGGGAAAGTAGACCATGAATTCCGGATGTGCATGTGGATCATTTCGTGATGTGTGAATTAATTAATTTCATTTATTAAACACTAGCTACCAGCAAAAGGACGAGTAGTTTATTAAGCTTGGTTATATGGCTCCTTTTTTTATTCTTTGGGCTTAGATTTTACCAGTTTATGCGGATCTTACCGAGTAAGAATTGCTCAAATTTTTGGAAAATCCATGAAAATGATCTGCCATTAGAATTTTGTTCCAGATATTATTATCTTAGATAATCACGTAAGATATATAATTTTTTCATAATTCTTTAATAAAAATTTAATATGTATAAAAATATAAAATAATAAAATTACCTTATTTTTATAACCGTTAAATGAGGAGGGAAAGAATCATATATGATGTAAGATAACTAAAGACTTCTATTCTTTGACTTGCCGAAAAAATGTGTTGAGCTGTCCTGTCAACTTAGCACAAGTCTGTAGCCCCAGATGAGTACTTCTCCTAGCACGCAGAAATTAATCGCCTTCAATTTTGTGTGGAGCTGTCTTTTTTAACTTAGCACAAGTCCCATAGCTACGACTCGGGTCAATCCGACCAATCCGATGGGATTGCATTTAAAAAATAATTTAAATATATATAAGTAAAAAAATTTAAAAAGCAAACATAAACTACCAAATTCCCAAATTAGAAACGGATTGAACCTCGGCCACCCACGAAGGCAAAATTCTAGCCAACTGTCTAGGCCGGCCATCGACTTTTGCGCTCGCCGGCCAATTGCACGCCGACGACAGCAACCAATTGAAGATGACAGGAAGTATTGCCTCTCAAGATTAAGAAAATACTATTGTCTTTCATACTTTCTCCCGTCTTCTTTGTTCCTTCACATGTGAGTTAGCAAACTAATTATTTAATCTCATTGCAAAGGTCATAATTGCTTTCGTTTTTGCATATGTAGGACCTCCTTGGCCTTATTCGATATCTATTTTCAATTTTGCATATCAAAATTTGGATTTTGCCTTTTTTTTTTATTGAGAAAAATAGTTCGGTGGAATGGATTAATTTGATGCAGAACTTTATATTCGATGGGTGTTTTCATTTTTTTTGTTTAACTGGTTATTTCTTTTACACATTCATCAAAATCTAATTTTAATCCAAAATTATTAATCTAATTTCAATCCAAATTAATCTGAATTAATCATCCGATCCAAAATTGATTGAAAATTAATGGGATCAGATCAGATAGGATAGAATTTAATGTTCAGTTTATATTCGGATAACCTTTTTTTCTCAATCCAAACCGTCCAAAACCGATCGGATTAATCCAGATCCAGTGTGAATCCATTTTTCCCACCCCTACCTATAGCCCTACAAAAGTCCTTCTCCTGGCACACACAAATTACTCCCCATCTAATAGATTGAAAATGAAGTTGACCTTGATCATTTATGGTGCGTTTACTTCTCGGATTAGGGAATTAGAATCCGAAATTTAAATGATTAACGACGTTTACTTCACAAAAATAGAACAGGAATCAGAATCATAGGGCCCATCACTATCTGGAAATGAGGAATGAGAGATTGATTCTCATGGAGAAGGTGAGAATCAATTTCTCATTCCCTAGAGTTTCCATTTTGCTCCCATTAATATTTAAATTTTCCTAAAATGCCCCTCCTTTAAATTAAAAATATAAATATAAAAAATAAAAAGCTAAATATATAATTAATTAATATATAATTATAATTAATTAATTAGTATATTATAGCTAATTAGATCTAATCTCCTAGCCTCCAATTGTGGACCCACTACTACAACACAAGTTCCAGTTCCACTACCTACTGCATTATTTTTATAATGCGTATAAAATTAATGTTGCAGGTAAGCGTACTTCTTTTTTTAAAATATAATAAAAATGAATATTCAAGCTAATTAATTATTATTTTTTTTTACAAAGCTAACTAATAATTACTACTTAGTGTTGAATTGAGCACTTTATTATAGTCAAATAGGCATCAAGTCATATCAAAGGCAAAACAAATCATTATTAGAGAAGCTTACGTACACTACATTTATCTTCATCTGTAAGTGACATGCAATGGATTCCTCCCCTCGTAATAAACCCAAATCTCTCTCAACGAATCTCTTTTTTATCTTCTTCCTCTTGTCAACAAATTTCTTAACATTTTTTCTTCCATCCATCCTTAACTCCTCTTCCTGTTACCTCATCAACCCGCCAGGTATCACCACCCCCACCACCACCACAGCTTCCGTCTCTGTCAGTGAGGGCGACTCAGCCGCCGTCCCATCAGAATTCCTTGCCTTCACTTCCGGCCAAAACCTTCCTTTCGGATTCAACACAAACTTTGATTTGGACACCATCTACCCTCCCGTAGGCCGTGCTTGCACCCTCTTTCCGGATGAACTCCGTCGTTACATGTCCTACAAAGTCAACGCTTCTTGCCCTGACGACGAGCTTCTAGCCCAGAAACTCCTCCTCAAAGGCTGTGAGCCACTCCCACGCCGCCGCTGCCGCGTTGTAGGCCCCTCTCATTACATTGAACCGTACCCTCTCCCCAAAAGCCTTTGGACCACTCCTCCCGATTCATCACTTGTGTGGACAGCATACACATGCAAGAACTACACATGTCTTATCAACCGAAAGCATACACAAAAGGGTTTTGATGACTGTAAAGATTGCTTTGATCTGCAAGGAGTAGAGAAAATTCGTTGGACACAAAAGAAAGGTAATGGTGGTCTTGATTTTTCCATTGACGAAGTGCTTGCAACAAAGAAACCCGGAACCATCAGAATCGGGCTTGACATTGGTGGTGGTGTTGCTACGTTTGCTGTAAGAATGATGGAAAGAAACATTACTATAGTTACAACTTCAATGAATCTGAATGGTCCCTTCAACAACTTTATTGCTTCAAGAGGTGTTGTACCTTTGTATATAAGTATATCTCAAAGGCTTCCGTTTTTTGACAACACATTGGATATTGTTCACTCTATGCATGTGTTGAGCAATTGGATTCCAACAACGCTGCTGCATTTCTTGATGTTTGATATCTATCGGGTGTTGAGGCCAGGTGGGTTGTTCTGGCTTGACCATTTCTTCTGTGTGGGTGCGCAGTTGGAGGATGTTTATGTACCGCTTATCGAGAGCGTTGGATTTAACAAGTTGAAGTGGGTTGTAGGAAGGAAACTTGATCGTGGGCCCGAGCTTCGGGAGATGTATCTTTCAGCTTTGCTGGAGAAGCCATTCCTTGATGCTTAAAAGATTTTCGTTAGTTTTAAGCTTGTATTTGCTTCTTATCCAATAGATTAATTTATTATAAATTAACTTACAGTTTTTTTTTAATACTGATATTGAGGACTACTACTAACATTACAATATATCACAACCGTTTTGACCCTCATTAATCGAGAGATGTTCACTCTACTCACATTTAATGAGAGAGAAGACCTTATTAATTAAAGGGTGTCCACTCTATTCACATTTCGTGAGAGAGAAAGCTGTCTCTACTGAGGGGCAACCACTCCACTCATAGTTAGTAAGAGAGAAGATTGCATCTACTTATTAATCAAGAGGTGTCTACTCTAGCCACATTTCGTGAGCAAAAAAAAATGTCTCTACTCAATTATGAAATAATTGAGGAAAGACTACAACTAACCCCATAATACTTTTATGGAGGCTCAAACCCTTACTCTCGCACATTGTAAGTACGTAAGACATCTCCCACTAGACCAAAGCCCCATTAATATATATTAACGTACAATTGATTCTCTGCTTAATGATATGTTTTTATAGACTCCGATCATAATTCATTTGTTTTCTATAATTTTGATAATAATATAAGTGAAATTACCAATTTTCAAATGAAAATCAATATATACCATTTATTTTACTATTTTTAAATATACAGTAACCCCTTAGCACTACAATTTTACAATATTATCCTGATTTTTAAACACACTTTTATTTATACTGGTTATAAATTAAATAAATCATATAAATAAAAATAAAAAGATTTAAAAAATAAGAATAAGAAATATAGGTTTCGATGTAAATAAACAATTAATAACAAGACATTTTTCTTGTACCTTTTTTTATTATTTTTTAAACATTTTTATTTAAAAAATAGTTATCAAAATAGTTATTTTATTATTTTATTTTCTCAAAATAGTTATCAAGCAAATGACCATTTACGCTCTTTTATTTTTATTTTTTTGTGTTAATGGGATTTTAGATATTAATTTTAGTATGTGGGAAACTGACAATCTCCTTTTTATATACTAAGTCAAGATTATTCTCTTATATTTTCTTTCAAACTCATTTTATTGACCATCATATTGGCATGGCAAACCCAATAAAGAAGCAACAAACCAACTATGTAGTCTAAAATATTGTTGGTAAAATAATATAATGAGTTGCTTAATTAGGGATGGTAATTGTATTCGTTCATATTCAATATCCAGAACATTCATCCTTATTGAAACAAATAATATCCATTCAAAATTATATTTATGTGAATATGAATATTTTAAGATAATATTATTGTTTTAGGGAGGGGAGAATTATGGGTGCAAATGTGTGCCAATGGCATGATAACACGTGGCAGAAAGAGTAAAAAAAGTTAAGGTAAATCATTTGACCAAGACACCAGGATAACATAAAGTAAGCAAGGAGGTAAGCTATCCGAAAGAAGGGTAGTACCAGTAAAACAAGTTATATATATATATAAAGGGCATAATCGAAATTTAGATTTTTAGTGATTAGGGGCACACGTGAACAATACCTGCCATCATTCGTGAAATAAAAAATATCTCACTTTTGGCTAAATAAAAGGACTTAATGGAAGAAGAGATTCTTAAGATGAGGAATGAAGGACTACCACATCAATTACCTTTTGCAGTGGTCTAAAAGGCAGATTGGCCACATGCAGAAGAGGTTGCCACATGTATAAAGCAGGAGACAAAAGGGTGGTTGTTTACTTTGTCTACTATACCTAAGCGTGTCACCAGCTTGGGATCACAAGCCTAATTACCAAAATGTCCTCACTTGAAGGAGGACCGCCATTTGTTAAGCGCCATGTGTACAAAATTATTGAAATGACCCTTAGGCACACTCCACAAAAGCTTTTCACTCCCAAATGGTAACAAACTTTTATAACAAAAAAATGTTGCTCTTATCTTCTTCCATAGGGGATATTAACCATTTTTGATAGCCACTCTTCACTTAAAGCCTAACTTGAGCATCATAGTATGGTTGCCAGCCACCGGCGGTTCCACCTCTAGTGTTAGTTGTTGCTCTATTTTGCAAGACTCTTTCAGCTCAAGCTTGCTGGCCTTCATCTCCAATTTCGTCTTCTCTTTCTCCTTTTATCAGCAAACACTCAACCTACTAGCTAACCTCCGCTATCTTGTGATAGAACACCTCTAAAATGAGGTAGCATCCAACATCCATTCTCTTTTACTATTTTATTGCTTTATTTGGATCATCCTAAGTCCAGCTAAAAAAATTATATTTACCTGATGGATATCCATCTACCCATATTCAATGTTAAAAATTTAATTTTATAAAATTAAAATTGCAAATTATAAATAATTAAATATTTTAAAATATTTAAAAGAGTTAAGAAATATAAGAATATCTTTAACTAATATTTATGGTACAAGATCCTTAATTTTGAAACATAGAAAATAAATATATTTCAATTTCAGAAATAGAGAAAAAGTTACTGCCGAAATAGCTTCAACATTGTTGCTGTCGCTGGTGACATAATGTGATGTGAATCCTACAATGAAACTTTGAAATCCACACTTAATTTGTAGTTTCAACTTCCCAAGAAAGTTCTAAACAGATTTATGACAAACAAAACCTTGACCCAATGCTTAAGAAAACATGAACCAAATGTATAGAGAATGATATTGACGCCACACTCAAGAAATAGATGAGAAGGTGAGTTATAAGTTTAAATTTGGAACGCCACAAGAATGTAATTTCTTGATAAGTTCACTAGTTCTCAAAAGAACCAAAACATTAATCTCCAATTTCAAAACATAGCAAGGTTGCTGAGTTTAAATAGGCTAAAAGAAACCCAAGATCCTAAAAATACAAATGGAAACATTAGAACAACCCTCCAAGTAGGTTTGTCAAAGGATGCTTCAAAAGTCTTCACCAACCCACCATAATTAATGATATCTTTGACAAACTTAATGCTAGCCTACTATAATTAATGCTATCATTGACAAACTTAATGTTAACCCACTATCATTGATGGTAGACTTACCTTACACATTGACAAACATGAAACAAAACAAACAAATGAAGTTGAAAAATAAAGGAGTCATTGAAAATCCCAAGTCTGAACAAGCTATAATGAATTGGTCATAACTCCTTCTAGAGAACTCTAAATCTAGCTCTGTAAAATTCATTGGAAAGCTAACTTAATTATCTTTCCAACGGTATATAGCTTTCACATTAATTCTAGCTCAATCAATACCAAGTTTATTCTGAATTTGACCTTTCTACATTTGATACAAATTGTGTATTTGGCTGCCCAATAACTTGAATAATGCCCATAATGCCTTGTCTTCTCTTCAAGCCCAATTCATGATGTCTTGCATCTTGAATTGCATTTTCAATCCATATTTTCTCAATTAATCCATTTAAAGTAGCTTGCATCTTTTTGGTTCTAGCTCTTGTAATTGGGCCTCCATGAATGTGCAAAGGATCACTTGAAGCTTTAATGGCATTCCCTTGATGGTTCTCATCATAATGTTGTCAAATGGCAACATCCATACAACATTAGATTAGAAATTTTTAGATCTATGCAAGGCTGGTACTTTCAATGAACAGCAAGGAGTGTGCGCCTCATTTCTTCCCTTTTTTGATGAAAAACTATTATTAGATAGACCACACAATTTCCAATCTATTGCTGTTGATGCTATCATATTTGGATTAATTTATGTCGCCAGCAACGGTGAAGGCGACAATGTTAACAATGGCAGAGCTATCACTATTGAGAACTTTTTTTTAATTTATGTTGACTGTATTGTTCTTATTTCCAAATAGAAATCAAAATTATTTTTATAATAAAAATAAAATTTCGAAATTCATGGGTATTCACGATAGTAATCAATGTAAGGAGAGTGGTGAATGTTGAGTTCTTGTTTGGGCATGCTAAGAGAGTGAGTGGCATCTTGAGTTTCCCAATTGGCTCAAGGGTGGTGGAAACACCTTGGGTTTTCTTCTAAAATAATTAAACTTGCTATAAGACAAAGAATTGGTGAAGATGTCTTATAATTGATCCTTACAGCGAATCAACTGAACAATAATCTTATTGTTCATCACCTTATTTTGGACAAAATAAAAACGTATCTCTATATGTTTTGTTCTTGAGTGGTAAATAGGATTTGAGTCACCTCAAAACCTTTTGTTCAATCCCCAGTTACAGCCTCTGGGCAACCTGAAGAGCTTAAACTGTCCAACATGGAAACATCTCCATCTTCAACTTCAACTCCTTCATCGTCTTATATTTCTCTTTCCTCTACTTTATCTCTTCCCGTTGACCGGGCCATGAATTCACGGAGAACAACTTGAGTCTGAGCATGAGGTTTGGTTCCTTGGAGATCAATCCATGTAGCAAATTCTTGAAGTCTAGCAGGCAGACTTATGGGGGCGATTTCGAGCAAAGTGACTGCGTTTCTTACAGATGAAACAACGGTTGTTGGAAAATTCTTCCCAGAGAAATGTCTGCAATGTTGAGATTAGTGGCTGTGAGCTTTCGTTGGAGATCAGGTTGTAGGATGGGTAGCTTTTGTAGGATTAACATCTTCATTAAGTTTGAAAGGAAGATGAATGAAAAACTGGTCATTTTTCCAAAGTGGGGATGGATGAGTAAATTGAGAGTGATTTTCAGGATAAAGTTCAAAGAACTTTTAGGAGATGGAGGTATAAGGAGGAGCTGTATCTGACAATGTATACAGACAGAGAACATCTGTATAGGGCATAAACATTTGTTTGAACTTGATGCTTGTTGGTGTGATGAAGAGGTTTTTTACCAGTTGGAGGATATCGAATCCTAGAAGGAGATCTTTGTCTGGTAACTTTGAACCAACAATTTTTTGCCAAATGATACAGTTGGGAAAAAACTAGATACCAATGGGTTTTTCGGTAATGAGAGATGTTTCAAAAACTTTTCCATTTGCAGCTCTGAAGTATTCAATGTGGTTTTCCCAATAATATGGAGGAAGGATTCAAGGATTGAGCATACTGCGCTGTGCGCCAGTATCAAGGAAACCAATGATTGAGACAGGTTTATGAAATTTAGAAGGGATGACTGAAATTTTTACTAAAGGACCTGGAAGTTTGGGACGAATGTGGTTTATTTCTTGAATAGTGGAGATCACAGAAATGTCATCTGGGTCGGAATCTGTTGAATCAGCAAGGATGAAGGCTGTATGATCATCTTTTTCGGACTATTCTGAGAAAATGGATTCAACATCTTAGTGGTTAGAAAGTATGGAAGATTGCTGTAAGTGCTGAATGAGACAAACAACTTTGACTGAGTTATTTGGGTAATTGCGGGCAAAATGTCTGCGCTTCTTGCAAATAAAGTAGCGATTGTGTTTCTTCTTTCTGAACTGAGAAGGATCCTTTAAGAGAGAAGCTCTTTTGGTTTTTGGAGAGGAGGATTTGTGAAATGTTTCCGAAGTGCTTTTTTGGTGGTTGGACAAGTGCACTTTTGTCATCTTTGGGATTTTGAGTGGGTTTTTTATGTCGGTAAAGGGTTCTTTGTGTTCAATAAGGTCTTTGAAGAAATCTTTTTGATCACAGATCTTATCAAGGTAGAGCAAGGTTAATTGAAAGATTTTTCAAAGAGAGACATTTGCGATGTCAAGATTAAAGGCTGTCAGTTGCCTTTGAAGCTCTGGCTGAAGCTTTGGTGGTAAAGATGCAGCAAAGACATGCTTTAGAGATGGATCATTGAATCCATTCAGTTTGTAATAAAGCATGCTCATCCTTTTGTAATGCATTTCCAGGTGATGTCGTTTTAGAGAACAACATTTCATCTGGTGATATTCTTTTCGAGATGCTTCAATTGATGTTGTTGGTTCCGCAATAAACTGCTCATAAATGATTGCAAGAGCTATAGGAATGGTGGTTTGAATCAATTGAAGTTGTTTGTATTCGCCTAGACTTTCAAACCAATCTCGTAGAGATCTAGTGAATCGGGAACAAAACTCACAGAGAACATTCTGAGATTATGCATTAGAGCTTGTCATTTGCACATCAATCCATGTAGCAAATTCTTGATATCGAGTCTGCCATTTGTGACGAGGAATGTCATCAAATGTAAACCATGGTGAAGAAGATGATTTAGAAGACTTTGTAGAAACCAGAGGCATAGATGGAGCCGGTTCTGTTTGTGAGCCTCGGTCATTGTCATTATCGTCCTTATTATCATCAGAAGAGTCACCGAAAATAGGAGTGGATGTACTGGGATCTTCTATTTTTGTGGCCATTAAAAGACCAGAAATATCTGCATATTGAGACTCTGAGTCTGAAGAAGTTTGTTCAGATGAGCTAAGATTATCTGAGGAGGGTAAACTTTCTTCTGAGGTTGAATCGGAATCATTATGTTGAGAGTTAATCTGCTCATAATGATATTAATAAGCTGGGGCTTTATCTTTTTTTGGAGGTTCAGGGGTTGCTTTAGGAGAGTCTTCTGGAATTTGAAGATCTTCCTTGGGTGGAGGTTTTGAGATTTTGACTTTTGATTTGGATTTTTTTGGTGAAGTAGGTTTTGGCGGTGGAACGGAAGGAATATTTGGGTTGGTGGAATGGAGATGGGAAAGACCAAAGAACTGATCATAAGTTGACTGTTTAAAAGGAGTGTAAAACGGCTGGTATGATGTGAATAGTGGTAAACGGCTGGTATAATGTGAATAGTGGTGCTGGTATAGGTATGGATTGGGTTTTGGTGAAAAGGGAAGGTTGTGCTTTGTCAGCATCAATTCTGGCCAATTCTGCTTTCAATTGTCTGATCTCTGCTTCTTTCTTATTGAATTCGGGATCCCAAATACGATTGTTGATCATCGTTCTGAGATCGATGTCTAATTTAGAGATTCTGTTATGCAGATTTAAATAAATCTGTTCAAGCTGGGAAGTGATTGTGTCCACCTTTGTTTCTGTTTGTGACACATGTGATGCCACTTTGTCAATCTTTTTACCAAGATGGTGGAGAGCTTGATTCTGAGCACTGGCATTTTGGGTTTGCCAGTTTAGCACTGCCTCATACTGCTTTGGTGGTTCTGGTACTAGGGTTGAGAAACAACTTTGGTTTGAGGGTCTGTGTTCCTTTCGAGTGGAGGAAAGGATTCTTGGTATGATTGGCTAGAAGATGAGAACATCAAGCATGACTTGATTTTTGGTTGAGCAGGAACAAGCTTAAATGAGGATTCTTGAGTTGCTGGCGCTTTCTTGTAAATGGGTAAAGATTGATCTGGATCATCCGGGTCTGAAGAATAGCATTACACAAAGTTGGCAGGGAGTAGGCTTTTTTCTTTCGCCTTCGCCTTTGTCTCATGATTTCAAAGTCTTCGTCATCATCTGTGTCATCCAAGCAGGGACAATCGGGATTACACATATGGGCTTCTGGGACATCCCATAGGAAGTGACTGTTGACTTTGTCAGGATATACTGGATACCCTTCTGAAGAAAATCCATAGATTGGAAGATTCGACTCTTGTTCAGTAGAAACTACCGTAATCATAGCAGTATAGAAGAGCCTTGGGGATTCTGGATTTGGCTTGGCTGGAGTCTGGAAGGATAACTTGACTTGTCCGTCTGGTCTTCTTTCGAAGACAGCTTGAGAAGTTTGGACAGGTTCGGAATTCTGATGGAATTGTTCATAGTTGGTAAGCCATTCTAAAGGCATGAGTTGAAGCAACTCTTGCTTTTGAATTTGTTTAGGAATCTGGATTATGGTTGGAATTGTATCTGTGTCTGCAAGAATCATCAGTGCATCACTGGTTGTTTGTGTAGTTGGGAGGTCTAGCGCATGATTTTGCAATCGATACATTATCTGGTGATGGAGAGTGGCTAATTTAGAAGTGGATGTTTGTTCTGCTCCTTGGAGCTGGATTTGGACTTTCAGTGTTGTTGGAAGGTTGGGATCTTCTAGGGACATGTTGAAATTTGGGTAGAAGGTTAACAAGACATTTCCAGCATGGAGAGTGGTTAAAATAGTGCCAGTAACAGCATGTTGATACTGTTTGAACCTTGTGTCAAGGAGGGCAATTCTGGCTGTGAGGATAAGTCGGACACCACCTAGATGGAGGTGTGTATACCCTTCTCATTTCCAGTTGGTTACGAGATCTGTTGGTATATCCATGGTGACATATTGCTCACTTTGAGAGGCTTGGAGAGCACACTGATCAAGTCGTGAAGACTGGATATACTCTTTGGGAAGAGGTCTTTTTGTGGAAATTAGGGTTCTGATGCTTCGTGTGAAAGAAGTTTTTTGTTTATAAAGATGGTATGGACTCATAACAGGGAACTGAGATTCATTAATCTGAGCAGATTCAGGAATATACGAGTATTCAACAAGATTTTCTATTTTTGAGGCTACATGTTTTTGACAAGAATGAGGTAAGGAAAGAGTAGAAGAGAGAGAAATATGAGAGAATTTTGATGAAGCTATTTCTAATGAATAAGAGGAAGATGCCATTTTTTATAGAGTTTCTTTTAGGTGTTGAATAATAATACTTGAGAACTAAACCATGATACCACCTCTAGAAAATGTTCAGTTGGCTCTGATACCACTGGGTGTGACAGGTACATGGCGTTGTTATACTTGAACTATGATAGTGCTAGACTATCCTTTGGACCAGTAGTCCGCAAGTTATGGTTTCCAGCCGATATACCTATAATCCCTGAGATGTAAAACCTAAAAAGCAAAACCATTGATCACGATACCACCCGAAAAACAGGTCACCTCTGACTTTCAAAGAGGGTGAACGTTGTGAGAAGACAGTTTTATTTTAAATCAGTTTTATATATAAATCAGGACTTTTCTGATACACAAGATCCTTGAAGCAAGGCAAGTGTAGAGCATACTCAGTATATAAAATAAAGATGAACACTCTTAGTTTAATAACTTAAGTATTTTCTTCGTTACCTAGAAGAAGAAGAGAGACTTAGGAAGCCATAGAAGGTTAAGAAAAACTTAGAAATATTATTGATGGCAATATGAATTTTACAAGGACGGAAGAGCTCTTAAATAGAGCTGGAAAGCTAAGATAAAGATAAAGTTAAAGATAGGACAGGACCCCTTATCTTTTCTTTAAGCAAAAGTATAAAGCAAAAGCAAACTAGTAATTACTACTTTTAAAAAGCCTAAAAGCTAAAACACACTTTAGACAGGGTAGGACCCATGTCTTTTATTGAAAGCAGGAAAAGCCGAGATTCCCGAATGACTCTGTAGCCATGTGAGGTAATTATGGAGTTGAGGGAAATCTGGATGGGGACACGTCACCGGTGTCATTGCTAGAGTGAATGATAAGCTCTTATCCCACATCAAAAGCTCTGTGTCGCTTATAAGCCCCTCACCCCTTAAGAGTCTTTTGAAATTTGAGTTGGTATCGAGCTGGCAGGGCGAGGTAGTGAATGATAAGCTCTTATCCCACATCACGCAAGCCAGCTATAAGCGCCCTCACCCTCGAGAGCTCTTTAAATGAGTTAGGCCCAAGTTGTTGATTCAAACCACCATTCCTATAGCTCTTTCATTTATGAGCTTTATTAGGAACCAAAGATCAATCAAGCATCTCAAAAAGAATATCACCAGATGAAATGTTGTTCTCTTAAACGACATCACCTGGAAATGCATTACAAAAAGACGAGCATGCTTTATTACAAACTGAATGGATTCAATGATCCATCTCTAAAGCATGTCTTTGCTGCATCTTTACCACCAGAGCTTCAGCCAGAGCTTCAAAGGCAACTGACAGCCTTTAATCTTGACATCGTAAATGTCTCTCTTTGAAAATTCTTTCAATTAACCTTGCTCTGCCTTGATAAGATCTGTGAGCAAAAAGATTTCTTCAAAGACCTTATTGAACACAAAGAACCCTTTGCCTCAGCATGTAAAAAACCCTACCTCAAAATCCAGTGCAAAGATGACAAAAAGTGCACTTGTCCAACCACTAAAAAGAAGCACTTCAAGAAACATTTCCACAAATCCTCCTCCAAAAAACCAAAGAAGCCTTACAGATTCTTTCGAAAAAAGGATCCTTCTCAGTTCAGAAAGAAGAAACATAATCGCTGCTTTATTTGCAAGAAGCGCGGACATTTTGCCCGCAATTGCCCAAATAACTCAGCCAAAGTTGTTAGTCTGTCTCATTCAGCACTTACAGCAATCTTCCATACTTTCTGACCACGAAGATGTTGAATCTATTTTCTCATAACAGTCCGAAAAAGATGATCATACAGCCTTCATCCTTGCTGATTCAACAGATTCCGACCCAGATGACATTTCTGTGATCTCCACTATTCAAGAGATAAACCACATTCGTCCCAAACTTCCAGGTCCTTCAGTAAAAATTTCAGTCATCCCTTCTAAATTTCATAAACTTGTCTCAGTCATTGGTTTCCTTGATACTGGCGCACAGCGCAATATGCTCAATCCTCGAATCCTTCCTCTAGATTATTGGAAAAACCACATTGAATACTTCAGAGCTGCAAATGGAAAAGTTTTTGAAACATCTCTCATTACCAAAAAACCCATTGGTATCCAGTTTTTTCCCAACTGTATCATTTGGCAAAAAATTGTTGGTTCAGAGTTACCAGACAAAAATCTCCTTCTAGGATTTGATATCCTCCAACTGGTAAAAAACCTCTTCATCACACCAACATGCATCAAGTTCAAACAAATGTTTATGCCCTATACAGATGTTCTCCGTCTGTATACATTGTTAGATACAGCTCCTCCTTATACCTCCATCTCCCAAAAGTTCTTTGAACTTTGTCCTGAAAATCACTCTCGATTTACTCATCCATCCCCACTTTGGAAAAATGACCAGTTTTTCATTCATCTTCCTTTCAAACTTAATGAAAATGTTAATCCTACAAAAGCTACCCATCCAGGGATGCCTCCTTCTGATCTCTCTCTCGCCAAGCAAGAATGTACTCAATTGCTTTGGCAAGGTCTCATAGAACCTACTACTTCAGATTGGGCTTGTCAAGCTTTCTATGTTGAAAAACGATCTGAATTAGTCCGTGAAAAAAAAAGATTAGTTATTGATTACCAGCCACTTAATGCTTTCCTTAAAGATGATAAATTTCCTCTTCCAAAGATCCAGTCCCCATTCATTCATCTTCAAGGTGCAAAAGTATTTTTAAAGTTTGATCTTAAAGCTAGTTTTTGGCAACTTGGTATTTCTCCAGAAGACCGTCCCAAAACAGCCTTCTATATCCCTGATGCTCATTATTAGTGGACAGTTCTACCTTTCGGTCTCAAAGTTGCTCCATCCTTATTTCAAAAAGTAATGGTGAAGATCTTCTCTCTGATCCTCCACCATGCTTTGATCTACATTGATGACATCCTGTTGTTTTCCCATGACCACTAGACACATCAACAACTCCTTTCAGATTTCCTGGAAATCGTGTAGACACATGGCATCATGCTTTCTAAAAAGAAAAGCAACATAGGAAATGAATCTATTGACTTTCTTGGCATGGTCTTAAAAGATGGCCATTACCATCCAGGACCACACATTGCGGCATAATTATTAAAGTTTCCAGACACTGATTTCACCAAAAAACAAATTCAACAGTTCCTTGGAATTGTTAATTATGTCAAAGACTTTATTCCCAAGGTTGCGGTCCACACTAGTCAGCTCTCATGTATGCTAAAAAAGACGGCTCCACCATGGGGTCCAGATCAAACAGAAGCTGTAAAGCAGCTTAAAAAGATAGCCCAGTCACCTCCTCCACTCAAAATTCCCACTACTGGCCAACGAATTCTCCAAACAGATGCTAGTGATGACTTTGGAAGTGCTATCCTCCTGGAAAAGATCGGTAACTCAGAGTCCTATTGTGCTCATGCCAGTGGACTGTTCAAAGACTCAAAAAAGAATTACCACGTGATTTACAAGGAAATTCTTGCAGTAAAATATGGAATCAAGAAATTTGAATTTCATCTCATCAGCCACAATTTCCTCATCAGAATGGACAACAGTTCTTTTCCAAAGATTTTTTTACTTCAAGAACAAATTGCTTCCTGACAAGCAATTACTCAATTTAAAGACATGGTTTGCAAAGTATGACTATACAGTCCAACACATCAAAGGTGATAAAAATCTTATCCTTGATTTCCTCACCCGTCCATCTATAAAAAGCCTTGTTCTCATCTCTTCAATTCACACCATCCCAATTATAGCCATGTATCGATCACTCCCCTTCAAAGCTCTTACCCAAAAAGCTTTTCCTCTAAACTTCAGTTTCCGAACAACTTTCCAAATCCAAACCTTTGCAAAGAAATTCCTTTACAGGTATTTCATGAATGTTCACAGAACCAAACCAGAAAGGTTTCCCTCTTTATGCTTAGAACACCTGTTCCTCATTGGCTTCACCATTATTCCAAGCCTCACCATCTCTGAAGATGAGTTATGGTACATGTGGTGTCTCATAGTCTTGTTTGCTACAAAACTTGTTCTTCCCGTCCTCCCACTCACTTGGTGGCGTAAACAATTACAGAATATATCTAACTTTCATCAGTTAGATAGAATTCGCATCAAGCGATATGTTTACTTCATAGTCCACGCATATTTCCAACATCCTCAAACAAGAGACTACTGGACATAGGACATGGCGTATGAATGGAAAACTTTCCCTCATCCTTTCCCTCGTTTATAGAAAATGGCAAACCGATTGCATTTCAGAGAGTAAGTTTCTAGATAACGGTGAACTGTTTATGGATAACGGCATACCAATTGCATTCCAGAGATAAAATCTCAGATAAAGGCAAACCGTTAACAGATAATGGTAAACCGATTGCTTTCCAGAGAGCAAATCTCAGATAACGGCAAAGTGTTTATCGATAACAGTAAACCGATAATGATAATGGCGACTCGATAATTTGAATTTTGGCACAATGGTCACTTGCTTAAGTTCTAAACGGCGATCCAACTATGTGCAGAAAGTCAACAATGGCTAGTTTTCAGCTCCATCTATAAAATGGCTCAATCAAATTCAGGTAAAACGTGATCCAACGATTATCATTGAGCTTTCTATTGGGTACACAACTATTATTGAGCTTCATTTTATTCACACATTTGAGCTATCATTTGTGATCTTTATCTTTGAGTGATTGTAAGTGTTGGGATACACTTGGGTTAAGAGATTGGGAATAATCTCTTGTTGTAAAGGTTTATTGACACCTTGGAAGTCAATTGTAAGAGTGGTTGAAGCCTTGGAGGAGGCATGGACGTAGGCACAGTTGGCCGAACCATGTAAAAATCATTGTGTTGCTCTCTTTTCCCTTACAGTTAAGAGTGTACATGGCGTTGTTATACCAGAACTACAACAAGCTAAACTGGACGATTGACCAAGTCGGGTTTCCAGTAAATATATACCTCCGTAATCAAAAACCTTTAAAACATTTTTCTCAGGTTATACAACCCAAAGCAGACTTTCCTTTAGTCTAAAATAGGTACAAACCGAGATAGAAATGGTCAAAAGTTTTCTGATGCACAGGATCCTTACTAGAAGGCAAGTGCAGAGCATACTTCCTTAGGTTTTCAAAATGAACAAATTTAATCCTTTATTCTTTTTCTTTCTTAGAACTTCATTTGCAGAGAGAGAGAAGAGGTTTAGGGATTCATATTGTAAGAGAAAACACGAGTTTATTTCTTTCAAACTTCTATATCTTACAAAGGAGGGGAGAACTCTTTATATAGGAGAATTCTCGGGGAAGATAGGACAGGACCCCTATCTTTTACAAAAGTAAAAGCAAAAGATAAGATAGGACAGGACCCCTATCTTTTACATAATGGCACAACTTTAATTATTACAAAAGACAAAAGTGCTTTAATAATTAAAGCATGACTTTGACAAAAGCAAAAGCAAAAGCTTAAAGTAAAAGCAAACTTTAATAATTATGCAAGCATAAAGCGAAACATCATTATGACAACAAGACAAACTACTTTATGGAAAGCAACAAGACAAACAACTTTATGGAGAGCGGAGGTTCATGTACTCGTCTTCGGATGAGCTTTCGGTCTCATCTGGGTCCGTATCACCAGAGTGAGGGTGTTTTTGGAAGAAAGTTTTGGAGAGCTTTGGATGCTTCGAGGACCACATGGGTGGATAAGGGCAATTATATTCTCTAGGAGTACACCTGGGAGTATACTTAGGGAAGTTTCAGGTGGCTTTGTCAACTTTGGATGGTTGAGCTGGTCGTTTGGAAGATTGGGTTGAGGGTCCTGGTTCAGAGGGGCCAGGTTCATCCATTGTCGGTTGGGGAAACTGGTGAAGGTGTTGGCTTAGGGGGAGAAATGCATCCCATGGGTCTTGGGAATCCTGGAACAGGAAATCAGTGTAATCTGGTTTTTCTTCCTTGATGATGATACCGGTGGACTTTGGTTTGGATATGGCGGATGGAGTGGGGATCATGAGGAGGTCATGTTGTGGACTGAGGTGGGGAGATATCTTTAAGTGGCGGAGGTCAGGTGGTTTAATTGGCAATAATTGCGACGCCTTGTATGTCATTTTCACCGATCTCGAGTCCAAAAGAGATTGGTGTCTGGATGTTGGAAGTATGGCTGTGAATAATAAAAGCGATGTGAACATTTGTGCTTCAGGGTAGCAAGGTTGTATATTCTCTTGTTTTTTCTCCACCATGGATGGGAGAACCATTCAAAATGTCCAAGTAAGCAGAAGTGGCCTTGTCGGATTAAGGAGATGCTCCAAAGTAGAGAAATGGGAAGGATTAGCTTGGTTGCATAAAGGGCACATGTACCATAACACATCTTCAGCAGTGTCTTGGTCGGATCAATGGTTAAACCTGAAGCAGATTTTCGGGTGGAAAGTGGAAAAGGAAAAGTGGTTCATGACAAGGTAGGCTTTCATGAAAAAAAGAGAGCTTTTCTAGCAAATTCTTGGATGGCGAAACAAAGAGAAAGTTTTGTTAAAGGGAAAAGTTTTCTTGGTGAGAGCTTAGGTAGTGAGGTAGCCATAATTGGAAAATGATAGGAGGTGGAAAGCAGGTGAGAGGGTTTTCGAGTTTGGAGAGTATATCGTGGGATGAGGTTCGGATCCTTTATATGCTTTGAAAAAAGTCATATTTGAAAACCAATCTTTAATGAGTAACATTTTTTCGAATGCTTTTACCTTTGAAATGAAAGATATTGGGGAAGGCTGAGCTGTCCATTCGGATGAGAAAATGGTGTCCAATCAAATGATACTCAAACTTTTTGATGCCATTCTTTACCGCTAAGATTTCTTTAAACACGCTATGGTAGTGCTTCTGTGTGTCAGAAAAATGTCCACTAGCGTAAGCGATAAAGTGTTCCTTGTCATTGAGTTCTTCGAGGAGGATGGCACCCCATGATTCATCACTTGCATCTGTCTGCAATATACGCGTTCCGTCAGTAATCAACTTTAAAGGAGGCGGATTTTGCGCGATCTGCTTTAGGGTAGTGACAGCAGTTGTGTGGTCAGCATTCCACTCTGGGGGCTTCTTTTTCAATAAAGCCGAAAGATGATGAGTGTAATGATCCACATGTGGGAGGAAATCACGGATGTAATTGATAATGCCGAGAAACTGTTGAATTTGCCTTTTGGAAAGTTGCTGATCTGGAAAGTGAAGCAATTCTTGGGCAATGTGCTTTTCTTGGCTAGGAGAACTTGTGGGCTCAATTAAACCTTGGGCTAACAATTGTGAACATTCTTGTTGGGCTAGGAGTAAGTCAGAAGGACTCATTCTTGGATGGGTAGCTTTAGTTGGGTTTATGTCTTCATTGAGTTTGAAGGGTAACTTAATGAAGAAAGACTTATTTTTCCACAAGGGATTTGGATGGGTGAACTCAGAATGGGACTCTGGACAGAAACTCAAAAGTTTGGTTGAAATATCCTGGTAAGATTGGGGAGTTTCGGATAAATTGTGAGTTTCGTAATGTCTGTGAATGGTTTGAACATGGACTTGACTCGGATTCCAGGGGATGATTTGGAGGTGTTCGATTTGGTGAAAGATGTCAAACCCAACAAGATATCCTTATTAGGGAAGAGTTGAACCAATAACCCGGTCCAAATGACACAATTTGGGAAAATTTGAATACCAATGGGTTTTTGGTAATCAAAGAGGTGAAGAGTTTTGCCATATGTGACTTTTGAAATGTTCTACAAACTGCGTCCAATATACGGATGGAATAATATTGGGGTTTAACATGCTGCGTTGTGCACTAGTGTCTATAAGACCAATTGATTGAATGTGCCGTTGGAAGTTTGAGGTCAATATCTACAGTTTGATGGATTGGATAGGAACTGTAGTATCCAGGGAGAGTAACTGTTGGTGGAAAATCACTTGAGACTGGTCACCGCGAATCGAGGAATTAGTAACATCAAAGATTGGGTTCATCTTGTTCAGAGAAATAGGCTTCTAGTTCATCTTTGGCAGCAGAGAAGTCTATAGTAGCTTGAAGAAGATCAACTAACCGGATGGATTTTTCTCGTTTAGTGGGACAATCTTTGGCATAGTGGCCTTTTCTCTGCAGATGAAACATCTGCTTGATTGCTTTCGTTTGAATTCTCTGGAGGAGGAAGATTTCTTTCTGAAGAACCGGTAGGGCTTTCGGGATCTGCGAGGTTTGGATGAAAATTCTGGAGTTTTGAATTTCCGAAAATGCCGTTTTTTCTTTGAACTGCAATCGCAATCCTTTTTCTTGTGGCATTTGATCTGCAAATAAGGCTTTTTGCAAGCACTCCGGAAAGGTTCTTTGTCTTTCAACTTTGAAGAACCTGCTTTTTTGCAAAAGTTTGTCAAGACAAGTTTTGGCAAGTCGAAGATTTTGCCAAGAGATGTTGTCTGAAAAGATTGGATCTTGCCGGAGTTGTCTCGGATGTCGGGTTGGAGTTCTTGGGGAGGAAGCCAAAGACATGCTTTAATGTTTCATTGAATCCATTAAACATAGTAAACGGCGAGGGACATTCGCTTATAATGGAAGTCAAGATCCTTGAGGGGAAGCAGATTTCATGTTGAGATAATCGCGTTTTTCAAAGACTCGCCATGAATTGATCATGAAATCTGACAAAGAGCACTCAAACTTCGGAAGGTCAACAAACCGTAATTGGCGGTATTGTCCTAACGAATCAAACCATCTCTTGAAAGCACCAAACGTAACAAATTCTAGGACCGATTGAGTTGGCTCCTAAGATTCTGAGGTCAATCCAGCGACATTTCATTGAGCTTATTTATGAGATGGAAGATCATCAAATGAACCATGGACCATTTGACGATTTTTGGATTGGGGAGAGGGTTGGTTTGTAAGATTCGTGCGCTTTTCTTCAACTTCGGAGGAATATTAACATATGGTTCATATGAGAGTTTGGCCTTGATCAGTTGAGCCATCGATTTTGTAATATCGATAGGACTTTCGAGTCACCGGTGGATGTCGAAGATTCATTCAGATATGGCTATCTGCCTAGATTTGAATCGTTTGGTCGCCCAGATGAACGGGTGATGTGATGGTTTATGGGTTCTTTATCCTTGGATGGGTAGGATAATGGAGCTAGCGGTGATGGCAGTGTAGAACTAGGAGATGGTTGGCCAGGGATGGTCAGAGAGGAAGGATGAAGAGGGGCAGGTCGAGGCTGCGGTCTAGGTTTGGGTTTAGGTTTAGGTGGTGGTGGCAAAGGATTGTCTCTGAAAAGAGTATGAGTCATACCAAATAACTTGGAAGGGTCATACTGTTTAATAGGAGAAAGCATAGAGGCAAAAGGATGATAAGTTGGACCGAGGGAAGGGATAGGAGGAGATGTGGTAAAAAGGGTAGGTCTCTGTTTTTCAGATTCAATCTGGGCAAGTTCAGCTTTTAAGCGCCGGATTTCCCTTTCTTTTTGGTCAAATTCTGGACCATTGTATCTGTGGGCAAGCATGGCTCGTAACTCTGAATCGAGTTGACCAATTCTGGACTGGAGATTTTGGTGGATCTGTTGCATCATGATCAACCTTGTCTCAATCTGTTCAAATGTGCTCAACTTTGGAATTGAGATGCAACAAAGTATCATTTTGGGCCCTGGCATTTTGAGTTTGCCAGTTGAGGACAGATTCAAAAGGTTTAGGTGGTTCCAGGTGACCAGTGGAGGTAATAGGTGAAGGGATAAAGGGTTTGGACACAACATTTCGTTGGGAATCTGTATGGGGTTCCAAAGAAGGAAAGGAAGAAATGTCCAAGAGGTGAGAGAAAACATCATACAAGCCAGTGGTTGGATGGTAGTTGGTGAGGTTGGGAGTGGTGATGGAATCTCAGATTTGCAATGTTTGGCAATCCATTTGAGTTCTTTACGGTAGATGGGTAATGGAGCTGGTGGAGGCAGAGGATTTGATGGTGGTTTAGGGTCGCAGTGGTGACATGAGACAGAAGGTTTTTTCTTTTTGGGTTTCTTTTTCCTTGTGGTTGGATAATCATCGTCTTCTTCCCAATCATCCCAGCAGGGACAATTTGGGTCACACATGCCTGAGCCGGGGGCATCCCATAGGAAATGGCCGTTGTACTTGGCTGGATAAACAGGGTAACCTTGAGAATTAAACCTCAGAATGGGCGAGATCTTCTTTGAGCAGTTGTGATCATTGAAGAATAAGTAAAGGAGAGCCTAGGAGGCTCTTGTGGAGCACTGGGAGGTGGTTTAAAAGTCATTCTGACTGTTCCATCTTGTCGTCTTTCAAACATACTTTCAGATGTCTGAATAGGAGCTGTATTATTGTGGAACTGTTCATAGTTGGAGATCCATTCAAGAGGCATAAGCTTGATGAGCTCATGACGGGGAATTTGTCGTGGGATCTGGATGATTGTCGGGATCTGGTCAGATTCTGCTAACACCATGAGGGTGTCAGAGTGGTGTTCTGGAGTGGGGAGATCTAAGGCATGATTTTGAAGCCTGTAGACCAGTTGGTGGTGTAAAGTGGCAATTTTTGCAGAAGAAATTTGTTCAGCACCTTGAATCTGAACTTGGACTTTCAAGGTTGTGGGCAAATTTGGATCTTGGAGAGAAAGGTTGAAATTGGGATAGAAAGTGAGTAAAACACTTCCTGCATGAAGGGTTGTGAGGACAGTGCCAATAACAGCATCTTGGTACTGTTTAAACCGGGTATCAAGCATAGCAAGTCGAGCGGTGACCGGTAATCCTTTTCTCCCATGAAGGGTAAGGATTAATCTGATGCCTCCAAGATGGAGATGGGTAAAACCTTCTCGCTTGGAAATCAATTGAGGTATTTCAGTGACATATTGCTTAGCGAAGAGAGAACATTGATCGGCGGATATATTCTTTAGGGTGAGGTCTTCGGGTGGATATGAGAGTACGGATACTGCGGGTAAAAGAACTGGGGCGTTTGTATAGTTGGTAAGGGCTTATGAGAGGGTATGAAGATTCACTGATCTGGGCGGATTCAGGGATGTAGGAGTATTCTACAAGATTTTCAATTTTGTTGGCAGTATGAGAAGTGCAAGATTTCGGCAAGGAAAGAGTGGAAGAAAGAGTAACAGGTGTTGAAGGATTTGAAGAGGAAGTAGAAGCCATGAATGAGAAACTCTCTCTGCGTCTGAAGTCGATGGAGCAAAAAAGAAAAAGACTTAAATTATACCATTTTGAGCATGAAAACAAGAATTTAGAAAACAAGTTTCAAGGAACGGTATGGCTCTGATACCAGTTATTGTTTTTGATTTCATTAAGGCAATAGATTGAATTGTTGTGTTGTTTGTTTAGCTTAAATTTTTAAAAACCCAATTCACCCCTCTTTTGAGTTGCCTAGTTATTATTTCATTTGGTATCAGAGCAAGTTGCTCTTGTTTAGACTTAACCGTCTAGAGTTAAAGATTTATGGCAACTTAAGATGACTCTACCTTTAGGGAAGGACAATCCACAACTAGGCCACCATTCTTTCATGATAATGACTACCTATATTGGAAAATTAGAATGAGAATTTATTTGCAAGCTTTAGATTACGAAATTTGGGAAGTTGTTTGTGATGGTCAATTCATTGCTATGACTAAAAATGAAGTAGGAGATGATATTCCAAAACCTTCAATTCAACAGAGTAAGTTAGAAAAGAAAAAATATATCTTTAAACTCCAAGACAATGAATGCTTTATTTTGTGCTCTTGATAAGAAAGAGTTTCAGAGTGTCTAGTTGTGAGAGTGCTCAAGAAATATGGAACAAACTTGAGGTTGTCTATGAAGGGACAAATCAAGTTAAAGAGTCCAAAATTAGTAGATGCACTCAATAATATGAATTGTTCCAAATAGAACAAAATGAGAGTGTGTATTCTATGTATACTAGATTTATGGACACAGTGAACACTCTAGGAGCCCTAGGAAAAACCTTTTCGAATAGCGAGAAAGTTAAGAAAATTGTTAGGTCACTTCTAAATGAATGGAGACCTAAGAGGACTGTTATTGAGGAAGCCAAAAATTTAAATACCTTACCTATTGATGATTTGATTGGTTCTCTTATTTCATATGAGGAAGATTTGGTAGCAGAAAAAGGCAATGTGGAGAAGAAGAAAAGCATTGCTCTCAAAGCAATGCTGGATGATGAGGAGATGGCTATTCTGGCTAGGAGATTCAGAAAATTCTACAAGAAAACTAGTGAGCGGAGAAAGTTTTGAAACTACAAGAATCAAAAAGAGAAGAATGAGCCAATCGCTTGCTGTGAATGCTAGAAGCCCGAACAGATATGATCGGAATGTCCTCTTCTCAACAGGTTCAAGAAGAAAGCAATGGTAGCCACATGAGATGACAAGGATGAGGAAACACGTGATGATGAAGAGCAACAAGAGATGACAAATCTAGCTGTCATGGGAATTGGGGAAGAATCATTTGATGAACTTGATGAGGTAAGTGATCTTCTAACATATGATGAGTTACATAATGCCTTTAAAGAATTGCATGATGATTGGATAAGAATAGGTAAAAAAAAATACATCATTTAAAAAGAAAATGCTAGAAATTTCAAATGAAAATGATGCTAAAGGACTAGAGTTAGATAATAAAATGTTGCATGATAAAATTGCATCATTTAAGGGTAAACAAAGTATTTCATATGAGCATGAAAAATCACATGTTGATAAATTGATGAAAGAAAATGAAGTGCTTAAGAAAAAGAGTAATGAGCTTAATGAAATTGTGTTAAAATTCACAAATGGTCAAAAGAACCTAGAAAAATTATTGAGTACTCAAAAATATGTGTTTGATAAAGGAGGACTTGGGTATAAGCCTAACTTGAAACAAAAGTATTATAAGAATTATTTTGTTAAAGCTACCTCCACAAGTGATCATAAGATTATATGTCATTATTGCAATCATGGTGTAAAATGGTCATATGAAATATAGCTGTCCAGTGAAAAGAAATGCATATTATGGTGTAAAATGTGTTTGGGATCCAAAAGGAACTATTGCTAACACTCAAGGACCCAAGAGTATTTGGGTGCCAAAAGGCACAACTTGAATATTTTTGTAGGTACCATAATCAAGAAATGGTGGAGAGTTCCTTGATGAAAGCTTGTGAGGATAATCACTTGATCATGATCTAGGAGAAAAAGATGAGGCAAGATGATTTAATTGTTTTGATAACAATTTTTACTGTATTGATTATGTTGAGTGGATCATAATGAATGGATAATAGCTTGAATTTGTGAATTCTTGTATCATTGATTGTGTTATATCATCATTCATTTTAAGTGATTATAATGATGGCTTATCTTAATAGCTATGTTGATTTTGTGATCTATATATTGCCATTATGTACTCATGCTTTGCTTAAGTTTTGATGATAAAGACTGTGCTTTGATGATTACATTGTATTTGATGAAGTTTGATCTTATGGAATCTATGATTAGTGAATGGATACATTTTTTGTACTTTATTGACATATTGTTAAATATGCATTACTTGTTTTAAATGATATCGAAAGGGGGGAGAAATACATGTACTTTGAGATTTTTAAGCATATGAGATTTTATATTGAAATGTCACATTAGATCTTTGATGAGTTTAGTCGTCTTGATTTCTAAAATGTGATTAATGGAGCTTGGATAGATGATAATATGCTCTTATGACTTTTACGTGCCTTTGCTTGATCTATTACTTGTTTTCTTGATTATTAATAAGGGGTCTTGTTGCTTCTATTTTGGATAATATGCATTTTGAACATATTTGTTTTCCAAAGGGGGAGACAAAGTAATATACCATTTTGATGATGTCAAAAGGGGGAGAAGTAACATGCATTTTGACCATTCTTTTGATGGTTGATATGTGATTATGGTGATGATTTTGAGATATGATGATGATTTGATTACATTGTTGTTTTAAATTATGATTTTATGTTATGAGTTGCTAATTTGGTTATATGCATGTTCGTTCTATACATGGTTTTGTGTTGTTGGATTGTTGGAGTTGAGAAAATTTGAGTTAGTTGTTGGAGTTGAGTTGGTTTTGAATATTTGGAAGTGTTTTCAAAGTTTTCTGTGTTTGAGGATATGTTTATTTTTATGGGGAGATTATGCCAAATCTTTCCTTTTCTTTTTTATGATAAAGGGGGAGATATATCTTTGTTGTTTTGATAAAAACATGTTGAATACAAATTTGATTGGCCACTTACTAAGGGGGAGCAAAATTGCATAATCTTGCAATGTTTGTCATAATAAAAAAGAGGGAGATTGTTAACTTATTTGTATTCGTAATAATGATTTTAATGATAACAAACACGTTTTAAATTGATAAGTTTCAAAATTTTCTTAATTGCATCATTTATTTAAAGTCTTATAATATTCAAAGCATAGAAAAACCTCCTGGAAATAAATGGCTAACCGTTTATAAAAAATGGCAAACCGTTTATGGATAACGGTTTGCATCCTAGAGAGTAAGTTTCTAGATAACGGCAAACAGTTTATGAATAATGGTTTGCATCCTAGAGAGTAAGTTTCTAGATAACGACAAATCGTTTATGAATAACGGTACACCGATTGCATTCCAGAGAGCAAATCTCAGGTAACGGCAAACCGTTAACGGATAATAGTAAACTGATTGCTTTCCAGAGAGAAAATCTCAGATAACGGTAAATGTTTATTGATAACGGTAAACCCATAACAATCTAAAGAGCAATCATCTTGCAAACGGTAAACCGTTTATGTCAAAGGTTAACCGATATCTTTGGACAAGATTCTGGAGCGATAACGGTAATCCGACATCTTGATAACAGTTTTGGCATAACGGTCACTTGCTTAAGTCAAAACAGCGATCTGATAAGTTCTAAACGGCGATCTGACTATGTGTAGAAAGTCAACAACAGCTAGTTTTTAACTCCATTTATAAAATGACTCAATCAAATTCAAACAAAATGTGATCCAACGATTATCATTAAGCTTGCTATTGAGTACAAAACTATTATTGAGCTTCAAAACTTGAGTTTATTTCATTTTATTCACATATTTGAGCTATCATTTGTAATCAAACACATTGTGTGAGAAAAAATTTCATTTGTAATCTTTATCTTTGAGTGATTGTAAGTGTTGGGATACACTTGGGTTAAGAGATTGGGAATAATCTCTTATTGTAAAGGTTTATTGACGCCTTGGAGGCTTGCTTAGTGGAATCCTCAAGCCCGGTGAGCTTGGAGGCATGGATGTAGGCACGATTGGCCGAACCACGTAAAAATATTGTGTTTGCTCTCTCTTCCCTTATCATTAAGGCAATAGATTGAATTGTTGTGTGGTTTGTTTAGCTTAAATTTTTAAAAACCCAATTCACCCCCCTCTTGGGTTGCCTAATTATTATTTCAAAGTTATATGTTAATAGTCAAATCGTATTTACCTTGTGTTGTTTTGTTCTTATGCAGAGAATCAGTCATGTCAATAAAAATAGGAGAGCTTTGAACAACTGTGATCATCGCCTTAGTGAAAGAGGATATGTTGGATTAATGGAAGATATTATAGAACCCCACACAGATTCCCAACGAAACGTTGTGTCCAAACCCTTTATCCCTTCACCTATTACCTCCACTGGCCACTTGGAGCCCCCTAAACCTTTTGAATCAGTCCTCAATTGGCAGTTTATAAATAAAATCTGATTTCTTTATCAAAACAGTGCTGAAAATCAGGTCTTTTTAAAGACTTAATTGGCAAGAGTGAGCTATGGAAGAGAGCTTGGACTCTAAAAAATAGAGGATACTGAAACCATGGCTAGACAACCCAATGGGAGTGAATTGGGTTTTTAAATTTTATAGACAACTAAAATAAAAAAATTAATGTAAATTTTTAATATGAGAAAATTAATAGTAATTAAATAATGACAAATTTCTAATGCAATCAAACAAATAGCAAATAAATAACAACAATCAAATGCAAAGAGAGAAGGGAAAAGAATTGAACACAATATCTTTACATGGTTCGGCAAAACCTGCCTATGTTCACCTCCAAGCTCACCATGCTTGAGGGTTCCACTAAACAAGCCTTACAACTCTAAGGCTTCAACAAGATTACACTTGACTTCAAAGTTGTCAACGGACCGTTACAACTTAAGGTAATCACAACCCTCTTAATTTTGATATTGAGATGAAAGTTACACAGATTTCTCACTCACACAATCTATGTGTTTACAAATGAAAGCCCAATGTGTGATTTGATAAAAGAATAAACAAATTTTAATTTAGAACAAATTGAATACAAATTTTAACTTAGAACAAATTGAATACAAATTTTAACTTAGAACAAATTGAGTACGTAATGATAAGCTTGATGATAATCATTGAACCTACCTAATTCAAATTTAATGAATTTGTTTTATAGTTGGAGAGGAAAACTAACCGTTATTGACTTTGTAGAGGTAATTAGATTGTCGTTAAGCTTAATTGGATTACAATTTTTGTTAACATATATGTATCCATAATGTTGGTTTTGATGATAAGAAACAAGATTAAGAATGATTATGTTTTTAAAAGTTCAAATTATTTTTCATACATTTTAAATAAATCAATATTTTGATAATATAAAGGTTTTATACATAAAGGAAAAATGATTTTATGAAATTGATTGTTTTTCGAGTTCGTGGTCTAAATTGAAAAAGTTTTGAAAACTTTGAAATCAACAAGTATTGATGAGAACCATCAAGGGATCCTTTGCACATTCATGGAGGCCTAATTACAAGAGCTAGAGCCAAAAAGATGCAAGCTGCTTTAAATGGATTAATTGAGAAAATATGGATTGAAAATGCAATTCAAGATGCAAGACATCATGAATTGGGCTTGAAGAGAAGACAAGGCATTGTGGGCATTATTCAAGTTATTGGGCAGCCAAATACACAATTTGTTTCAAATGCAGAAAGGTCAAATTCGGAATAAAACTAGTATTGATTGAGCCAGAAGTAATGTGTACACTATATACTGTTGGAAAGATGATTAAGTTAGCTTTCCAATGCATTTTACAGAGCTAGATTTGGAGTTCTCTAGAAGGTGTTATGACCAATTCATTACAGCTTGTCCAGACTTGGGATTTTCAACGACTCCTTTGTTTTTCAACTTCATTTATTTGTTTTGTTTCAAGTTTGTCAATATGTAAGGTAAGTCTACCATCAATGATAGTGGGCTAACATTAAGTTTGTCAATTATAGCATTAATTATAGTAGGCTAGCATTAAGTTTGTCAAAGGTAGCATTAATTATGGTGGGTTGGTGAAGACTTTTGAAGCATCCTTTGACAAACCTACTTGGAGGGTTGTTCCAATGTTTCCATTTGTAATTTTAGGATCTTGGGTTTCTTTTAGCCTATTTAAACTCAGCAACCTTGCTATGTTTTGAAATTGGAGATTAATGTTAAAGATTATTCTTTCTTTGGTTCTTTTGAGAACTAGTGAACTTATCAAGAAATAGCATTCTTGAGGCGTTCCAAATTTAGACTTATCACTCACCTTCTCATCTATTTCTTGAGTGTGGCGTCAATATCATTCTCTATACCTTTGGTTCATGTTTTCTTAAGCATTGGGTCAAGGTTTTGTTTGTCATAAATCTATTTAGAACTTTCTTGGGAAGTTGAAACTACAAATTAAGTGTGGATTTCAAAGTTTCATTGTGGGATTCGCATCAAGTATTGCATGAAATTCTGGAAATAGACTTACTTGAAAAGTTTCATAAAGTTTGGGCTATAGTATAATTATAATTTTAAAAAATATAAACTCCAAAACTATAATTTTAAAAAATAATTTCACTGTGGTAAACGGCTAACCGTTTAGGAGAAAACGGCTAACCGGCATCGAAAAAAATTGGAGTTTAGTTTCTGGAAACTAACAGTGATTCGATTTTTGGAAAACCCCGATCTGATAATTTGAATTTTGGCACAACGGTCACTTGCTTAAGTCAAAATGGTGATCCGATAAGGCTTAACAGCGATCTAGCTTTGTGCAAAAAGTCAATAATGGCTAGTTTTCAACTCCAACTATAAAAAGGCTACATTAGATTCAAATCAAAGTGAATCCAACGAATACGAGGGAGCATGTTTTGAGCTTTAATTTCTACATTCATTCTTTAAATCACTCCTTGGGAATATATTTAAATCTTATATTTGAGAAAGTGTGGGTGTGGGTTAAGAGTTTACGATAATTTCTTGTTGTAAAGGTTGATTGACACATGTGAAGTCAATTGTAAGAGTTCTTGAAGCCTTGGACATAGGCAGGGTTGGCCGAACCACGTAAAAATCTCAGTGTTTGATTCTCTCTATCCTTATCTCTTCATATTTTGATCACTTTATTTATTAGTTATTGTTTGTGAATTTATTTTATAATTGCATAAATTTTTATTCAAGCACTCCATAATTTTTAGAAACCCAATTTACCCTCCCTCTTGGGTTGCATAACTAGTATCTCATTTGGTATAAGAGAAAGGTTCTCTTATCAGGACTTAATCATTTAGGGAAAGACAGTCCACCACTAGACCACCTTATTTTGATGGAATTGATTATCCATATCGCAAAATTAGGATGAAAATTTACTTGCAAGCTCTAGATTATGAGATTTGGGAAATTGTTAACGATGGTCCATTTATGCCAACTACTACAAATGAAGAAAGGGAAGATATTCCAAAACCTTCTAGTCAATGGAGTGAATTAGAAAAGAAGAAGAAGTCTTTAAACTCCAAAGTAATGAATGCTCTATTTTGCACTTTAGATAAGAAAAAATTTCATAGAGTTTCCAGTTGTGAAAGTACTTATGAAATTGTCAAGTCAAGGAGTGTACAATTAGTAGATTCACTAGGCAATATGGGATGTTCATGATATGTACACAAGATTCACCGATATTGTGAATTCTCTTGAAGCACTAGGAAAGGCATTTACTAATTGTTAAAAAGTGAAGAAAATTATTAGTGCCAAAAGAGTGGAGACCCAAGAGAATGGCCATAGAAGACGCAAAAATTTTTAATTCTTTATCTCTTGATGATCTTATTGGTTTACTTATCTTATATGAAGAAGATATAGCTAATGAAAGAATTGATGAGGATAAAAAGAAGAAGAGCTTTGCTTTTAAATCTTCTATAGTTGAAAATGATGATGATGGGAGTGACTTTGAAGATGAAGGCATTGAAATGATTGCTAGAAAGTTTAGAAGGATCTTTAAGAAGCAAATCAAGAGAAGAAACTTTAAAGATCTCATGAGAGAAAAACTTAAGGTGGAGAAATGGAAGAAGGAACTAATTATTTGTTTCGAATGCAAAAAGCCTAGCCACATAAGATCAGAATATCCTCTTCTCAACAAACTCAAAATGAAGGCAATGGTAGCAACTTGGAATGATAGTGATGAAGAAACAAGTGAAGATAAAAAACAAGAAGAAATGTCAAACCTAGCTCTCATGGCAATAGGAGATGATGAACTTGATGAGGTAAATGATCTTCCTACTTATGATGAGCCGTATGATACTTTTAAAGAATTACATCATGATTGGATAAAAATTGGTAAAAAGAATGCATATCTTAAGAAGAAAATGAAAATGAATATCTAAGTGCAAAGATTACATGCCTAGAATTAGAAAATAAAACATCATGATAGGGTTGTATTATCAAATGAGAAACCTAGCATTACGTGACCATATAGAATCACATGTAGATGATTTGAAAAAGGAAAATGAGATGCTCCAGAAAAAGAATATTGAACTTAGTAATGTTGTCTTAAAATTTACAGATGGGCAAAAGATGTTGGATAACTTGCTTAATTCTTAAAAATGTGTGTTTGACAAAGGAGGTATTGGCTATAAGTGAAATTTGAAACAAAAGTATTATAAGAATTACTTTGTGAAGTGTACCTCTATTAACAATCAAGTTGTATGCCACCATTGTAATCAAGATGGTCACATAAAGTTTAGATGTCCAGTTAAAATAAATGCCTATTATGGAGTAAAATGTGTTTGGGTTTTAAAAGGAACCATTGCTAAAACACTCAAGGACCCAAAAGTATTTGGGTACCAAAGGGAACAATTTGAATGTTTTTTGTAGGTACCATAATCACGAAATGGTAGAGAGTTTCTTGATGAAAGCTTGTGAGAATAATCACTTGATCATGATCTAAGAGCAAATGATGAGGTAAGATGATTTAATTGTTTTGGTAACAATTCTTGCCATATTGATTTTGTTGAATGGATCATGATGGATGGATAATAGCTTGAATTTGTGAAAGCATGCTTTTATGTTTACATAAATATATACAAATCATGATGCCCTTGTTTGATTTTGATGATTGTATGATCTTTGATTTCATCTTCTTAATTGTCTATCACTCATGTTTCATGTCATTTATTCATCTTCCTTATTTGTTCATCACACTCTCCAAGAAGGCAAACACAAACATTTATCTCACTAAATCCATTATCTTTATGTTTTTCTTGCTCATTTGATATTTCTAAATCATTATCCATCACTTGAACATTAATTGTTCATCACTTATGTATGTGTGAATTCTTTTGCCATTGATTGTGTTATATCATCATTCATTTATAAAATAGGCATATATGACTTATTGTACTTATGAATTTGATCACTTATTCTTTTAGCTCATAATGACGGCTTATCTTAATAGCTATGTTGATTTTGATGATCTATTGCCATTATGTACTTATGTTTTGCTTAAGTTTTGATGATAAAGAATGCGCTTTAATGATTACATTATATTTGATGAAGTTTGATCGTATGCAATCTATGATTGGTGAATGAATGCATTTTTTTGTACTTTATTGATGTATTGTTGAATATGCATTACTTGCTTTAAATGATATCGAAAGGGGGAGAAATACATATACTTCGAGATTTTTAAGCATATGAGATTTTTTAGGTTATATTTAAATGTTACATTAGATCTTTGATGAGTTTAGTTGTCTTGATTTCTAAAATGTGATTAGTAATTATGGAGCTTGGATAGTTGATAATATGCTCTTATGACTTTTGCATGCCTTAGTCTATTACTTGTTTTCTTGATTATTGTTAGGGGGAGCTGTCTTAGCAACTCTATTTAGTTCTTGTTGCTTCTATTTTGGATAATATGCATTTTGAACATTTTTGTTGTCCAAAAGGGGAGACAAAGTAATAAACCATTTTGATGATGTCTAAAGGGGGAGAATAACATGCACTTTGAGCATTCTTTTGATGGTTGATATGTGATTATGGTGATGATTTTGAGGTAAGATGATTTGATTACATGGTTGTTTTATATGATGATTTTATGTTATGAGTTACTGATTTGGTAATTGATGGAATGATGGTTCATGATCTTTTTTATGGTTGATGGATTGTGTGATGAGTTGTGTATGGAGTTGGTTTGTATGATGATTTATGATAATTTGGGAGTGATATTACTAGTATTTGAGGTGATGCTTGTTGTTAGGGGGGGATTCTGTCGAAATTTCTATTCAAACAGCATGGGTATCAAATTTGCTACTCTTTTTCTATCTTTTTGGTATGACCCATACTTTGTTTCCTCCACATCCACGACCTCAGCCAAAACCAAAGAAAACCCCAAAACCAGTCCCAGTTCAAAAACCCATTCCTCATAAAATCCACAGACATCCAGATTTGAACCATCACCCTCTCCATCACCAACTTCTTTACCTGAATCTACCCAACCACCGCCAATCCAAACCTCTGTTTCCTTATAAAAACAGCCCATGTACCAATATTCTGCTCATCAAATTTCTTGTTCCCCATCTCTAGATTCTTCTACTGAAACTTTCCTTTCACAATCAGATTCATCATCCATTGAGTCAATGGGTTCTCTTCGAGATTGGTTTGACAGTCTTGGACAATATAGACAACTTCAGTTCATTCAGATTCCTGATGGTTCTCAGGCTTTAGCCCTTCTCCATGATCAATTTATTGGAGAACCAAGTGCTATTTTTGAAGCTGCAAGACGTGATTATCTCAACATGAAATGTTGTTCCCTCAACACAAAAGATCTTCATTACCACTACAAGCGAATGTCTTTCCTTTCATCCCAGACTTACTATCCAGACCTCCAAAATCAAAACCTTCCCAATTCTTCTGTATCACTTCTCAGATTTCCTTCCCGATTATTGCCATGGCTAGTTCACTCCCTAAAACAGCTCTTACCCAGAAGTCTTTCCCACTCAACATGACTTTCCAATCACCTCACTCAATTCAAGATTTTGCCAGAAAATTCCTCTTTAGGTTTTTTATGAACATCTACACGATGAGTAAAGAACCTATGTTTTTTCCCAGCTTTCACCCTAATCATTTTTTCCTCACAAGATTAGTAATTACACCTCATAGAGATATTACCGAATATGAACTTTGGTATACGTGGTGTCTTACTGTTTTGTAAGCAACAAAAATGGTTTTCCCAGTCTTACCCCTTCTCACCAGGCTCAATGATCCAGAGTCTTCTACTTCTTTTACCTGGCCTCTTTTTGAATGGTTTTCACCATTACCATGGTGGCCTTCTAATGATTGCTCACACGTCGTCGTCTTAGAACTCCAGGACCCGAAGAAGCAGTTCACTTATGTTTTTATCATTCATCGTCCATACTTTCAACATCCTCATACCAAGGATTTTTGGACCCAGAATCAAAGTTATGAATGGACCACAGTTCCCATATTGCCTGTCTTGAACAAGATTTCCACATCAAAACTTCCTTGAAGAACTTCCTCATGGAACTCAACCATATACCTCCAGACCAACCAAATATCCTTCACACATCTCTTGGACCAAAACATGAAATGTTCATGATCCCTACACCATCCTTACATTCCCAACCTCCCAACCGTGGAATCATCATAAAAGAAGAAAAGCCAGACTATACTGACTTTCTATTTTAAGATTCCCAAGACCCTTATGAAGACTTCACTCCAGTCCCTTCACCATCACCATATGAACTCTATGGATCATCCTCTTCTCCATATCCGCCATTTTCAACCCAACCAGAACATTTCCCTCAGCCAACTCCTCTATCACCAAAAGCCCGAGATTGCCCTTGGCCATGTGTTCCAGGATGTTCTCATCCAGAAAAAATCTTCAAGAAAGACAGAGAGCCTGATCGTGACCCTGACGAGACAAATTCCTCCTCATCTGAAGACAGGTCAATATCTCTTTAAGAGATTTGTCACTTTGTAATAATGTAAAATAAAGTACTTTATGCTTTAGTTGTTTGTCCTTATGTAATCATGCACTTTACTTTTGTCGGCCACTACTGTACCAGTGAGCCCTACCTACCTTTGTAAAATAAGTGTGCCTGTATGCCAGCAGGAATGAAATAAGGGAGAGTTTTAGATAACATTTCAAGTTTCAATATTCCACCCTATGGATAACTAAAACCTTCGTTTCTATTCTTTAATCCTAAGATTCTTTAGGTTTAGAGCTCTTACCCTTGTTCAATGTCTATCTTTTGCAAGTATGCTCTACACTTGCCTTGAAAAAGGATCCTGTGCATCAAAAAGCTAGTCAAGCTGTCATTCTTTCTTTGGGTTGTCTATGCTCTTAGTTCGTCAAATGGAATGTCTAGTATCTCGTAACCACGTCATTCTCGTCACCCATTTGGTATCAGAGCCCCAGATGGTTGGTATAGGTTATAAGGGTTCAATGCCTTAGGAATCAAAGTATTAAGGAATAGAAAATCTAAATCCCATGGCTTCATCATCATCCTCAGCTACTCCTAATTCTTTGGTTGATTGGAAAATTGTTTAAACTTATAATATACTCAAGGGGAGCTTACATTTTGGGGGAGCAATTTGTGCAATCATTTTTTAAATACATGTAAGGTTTGTCATCATAAAAAAAGGGGAGATTGTTAACATATATGTATCCATAATATTGATTTTGATGATAAAAAACAAGATTAAGAATTATTAAGTTTTTAAAAGCCCAAATTATTTTTCATACATTTTAAATAAATCATTATTTTGATAATATAAAGGTTTTATCCATAAAGGAAAAATGATTTTATGAAATTGGTTGTTTTTTTAAGTTCATGGTCTAATTGAAAAAGTTTTGAAAACTTTGAATTCAACAAGTATTGCTTGAAATTCTGGAAATGGACTTACTTGAAAAGTTGCATAAAGTATGGGCTATAGTATAATTATAAAAAGTTTTGGGGTAAAATTATAATTTTCAAAACTAGTTTCACTGTAACAACGACTAACCATTTAGGAGAAAATGGCTAACCGACATGAACAAAATTAGAGTTTAGTTTAAAACTAGCATTCGATTTTGGAAAACACCGTCAGGCAATTTGAATTTTGGCATCCTTGTTTAGAGTCAAGCGGTGATCCAATAAGGCTTAACAATGATCCGACTTTGTGCAAAAAGTCAATAACCACTAGTTTTCAACTCCAACTATAAAAAGGCAATATTAGATTCAAATCAAAGTGAATCCAACGAATACGAGAGAGCATATTATTGAGAATACAATATTTCTTGAGCTTTAATTTGTTCATTCATTCTTTAAATCACACCTTGGGAATATATTTGTAAACAAATAGATTGTGTGTAAGAAAAATCTAATCTCTTGTTGTAAAGGTTGATTGACACATGTGAAGTCAATTGTAAGAGTTCTTGAAGCCCTGGAAGCTTGATTAGTGGAATCCTCAAGCCCGACAAGCTTGGAGGCATGGACGTAGGCAGGGTTGGCCGAACCACATAAAATTCTCTATGTTTAATTTTGTCTTCCCTTATCTCTTTATATTTTGATCGCCTTATTTATTAGTTATTTTATTATTGCATTATTTTTTATTCAAGCACTCCAGAATTTTTAGAAACCCAATTCACCCCCCTCTTGGGTTGCATAACTAGCATTTCAATTTTGACTTTGTTCAAGTTACCGTTATGCAGAATTTTGAATTGTTGGATTACCGTTAGATGATGCCGATTAGCCGTTTAATTCCAGAGAGTTCACTAATTGGAGTCGGCTTGCCGCTTACAAATAAGATTTGTCGTTTTTAGTTAAACTCCTTTCTGGAATTTAGCGGTTAACTGTTTCAAATAAATGGTTCATGTTGTCTTCCAGAAACAAACAATCTATTGACCTCTTATAAACAATTTGCCCTTTCTATGTCAGCGGTAATCCATTTGTTTCTAGAAGCTTAAACTTCTTCAAAAACAATGTACGACCTAAGAAACTTATCCAATTTTAAAGATTCCGACATTCTTAACTTATGACACATATGATTTGTTATCATTAAAATCAATGTTATAAAATCATTTATGTCAGCATTCTCCCCCTTTTTGATGATGACAAACCTTACATGTATTCATAGTATGAATGATTAAAAAATACTAGCTCCCTTTAAGTATTCTACAAGTTTTAAAAGGTGCCAACAAGTTATACCAATTTTAACCAATCCAAAAACATCCCTTTTCATTTGTGTGTGTGTATACATCAATTTTAACAATGCAACTCCTCCTAAGTGAAAAGCCAATTTTAACAAGTTCAAATACATGTATTCTTCTCCCTCTTTTTCATCCAAAGAATACTTGTTGTAGAAATATAGTGAAAAATCAAGAAAGACATAACAATTTTACCCAACTTATGAAGTGTTGTCTAAACTTGAAGTGTTGGCTCCCCCTATCATCAAGCTCAATCAAAAGAAACATTTTAGAAATCATCAAATCACCAATATCATAGAAACCAACCATTCAAATATCGAGATCATCACCAAAAATATCAAATAATCAATCATAGAATCACATAGCGAATCACATGCATCAAAATGTATAATATAAAATAATCAAAGCTTCATAACAAAATAAACATAATGAAATGATGCAAAAATGATGTTTGTACAAAATATAAGTACAGGAGATGGTAATCTACTACGGTGGATGTGATAGAGATTAAGGGCAGAGAAGAGACGTTGTTGGTAATCAAGAATGCACTTTAGTTGTAGCTGGAAGGCAGTAAACTAAGACTAAAGCTGACTCTGTTGCTAAAAATATATCAAACCTCACTCAGCAGCTACCACATAAAGCCCTCAGAAACTGACGGCTCCTCAGGAATTGCAGGCTCGTTTGTATCCATATCATGGCCCCCTAAAGCATGAGTTACTGATGTCCCTGCCCCAGCAGCAGGATCTAGTACCTGAGTCCTCATTCCTAAACGGAACTCAGGTAGCTGGTCAGCTGGTTAGACATCACTAAGCATCCTATCATGCTCAGAGGCAATCAGGGTGTCTCTGTTCTTAACGGACGAAGTCTTAACCCATTGCCTGTTCCTCCAATGAAATCCCAAGTTAGTAATAGCCTCTCCTCCCAACCTCTTAGACTCTTCAAAGACTGGCTCACCAAAGGGTCCTAATAATGATACTACCATAGGGAAGTAATCAGTTACTCACCCCAGGAGTACTCAGCATGTGTCTAAGATCACATAGCCTATGTTAACTGACCTCTATCTAAGAAGGCAATCCAATAGTCCCACATCTAACCGAGTCACCTCATGTGCATGTCCCTTCCTAGGTGTGACAATATGTTATAAGATACTATGAAGTACTCTAATTTGAAAGGGTAAAAGCTGAGAACGGAAGGGAAGGGAACACACATCATCCGATAGGTCCCTACGCCTACAAGTGTTTCTCACCCCATTAACATGAAGAAAATGGTTAAATATAAGCTCTTTCGTTAAAATATAAAGCTTTAAACCTTTATTCTCAGTTCCTAAAATCGAGTTTAGATTCCCCCACATTAAATTCTATAGGAACACTACCTACATTTGTAACTATCTTATCTAATTAAGTTGCAAAAAGTTCCATGTTAAAATAGAATGCCTTAACAAGGTTTTAATACACATTCTCCTCAATAAACAATGCATTCTCCCATCCTATGCGTTCTAACAACTCCTTAACACTTCTACCACTCACTAATAGTTGCTCAAAATAATCTATTATCGAACTTCGGCACATTCTTAAGAGGTGTTGGATTCTTTTTTGCCATTTGTTTTTGTCTTTTTCCTATTCTTGATGAATCACCATCGGCCATGAATTCTAATAGGAAGATTTTGTGAGAATTGATGGATTTCAATGGAAATATACCGATTAAAATGATAATAAAGGATGTAGGAAGGAATGTGGATGGTCAATTTGATAAAAAAAAATGGAAGAAATATAGATTAATTCTAGAGAACACTATTTGGCTAAAAACTAGGTTTGATTTTGGAAATTTTTTATTTTGAGGGTGAAATTGCGTTTGGATTGTGAAAAAACAAATGTTGCTAAAGTGATTTAGAACGATTGAGGGCTTGAATTTGCCAAGAAAAATGCAAGAAAATGATGAAATCTTAGAGAGACGATGAAAGGTGCCACTGCTTAGAGAGAGAAATAGTGAAGAATTAACTGGAAAAGAAGAAGAAAGTCTAAAAATAGTTCTATAACCACACAAAATCATGAACCATTAAGTGTGGATTAAGTGTGGATTTCAAAGTTTCATTGTGGGATTCGCATCAACTTTGTACAAAGATGCTTATTTAAGTACTAATGAACTTAACCCTTGTTTACGTAGTGTAATTATTTCTCTTTTACAAGAAATTAAAGATGTAATTCCTAAAGAGATACCTAATGGTTTACCACTAATGAAAGAAATTGAGCATCAAATTGACTTCATACCTAGAGCATCAATTCCAAATAGGCCAGCCTATGGAAATATCTCTGAGGAGACAAAGGAACTTCAAAGGCAGGTAAGTGACCTTACGAAGAAGTGGTATGTGCACAATATTGCTTGTGCCTAAAATGGTTAGGTCATGGAGGATGTATGTTGATTGTCGCGCCATCAACAATATTACGATAAAGTATAAACATCCCATTCCCAAATTAGATGACATGCCTAATGAATTATATGATTCTTGTGTTTTTTCCAAAATTGATCTTAACAGTGGATATCATCAAATAAGAATGAGAGAAGGTAATGAATGGAAAGCTTGTTTTAAAACAAAATATGACTTTTATGAATGGTTAGTTATGCTTTTTGGATTAACCAATGCACCTAATACTTTATGAGATTAACAAATCATGTTTTACATGGGAAGAATATTTGCCACAAGTAGAATTTGCATATATAGGAGTGTGCATTCAGCAAATAAGCTTTCACCTTTTCACATTGTATATGGTTTTTATCCACTGACTCCTTTGGATTTAATTCTTGTACCTATGGATGAGGAAATTAATTTAGATAGGAAGAAGAAAGCTGACTTAATTAGCCATGTCCATGAAAGGCAAGACAAAACATTAAGAAGAGAACCAAAAGATTTGCTAACCAAGCTAATATGGGGAATGAGAAAGTTGTATTTGAATCAGGAGATTAGGTTTGGTTGAATCTAAGAAAGTTGTATTTCAACACTATTTCCAAAGGGGAGATAGACCATTTCAAATGATTGAAAGGATCAATGCCAGTGCTTATAAGTTGGATGTTTCAGGTGATTATAATGTAAGTGCAGGCTTTAATGTTGCTTATTTATCTCCTTTTGATGCCGGCAAAGATTTGATGACAAATCCCTTTCAAAAGAAGGGGGATGATGATGAGAACCATGTTACTAAAGCTTCACAAGATGAATTGAACAGAGGTCCAATGACAAGGCAAGAACCAAGAAAATGAAGGAAGCATTAAATGGATTAATTGAGCACATCTTAAATTCATGCCTTGTTCAAGATACTACCTTGCCCAAATTGAGTATTCAAGATAGTCAATGCTTTATCAATGTTATTCAAGCTTCCAAATCTGATTTGGAGTGACTTGCCTAAAGAATAAACAAGGCCTTATCAAAGTATGAAGAAGATCAGGCACGATCTTTGCTTTCTATTCTGTTTTGGAAACAAGATCTTTTATTTCCTTTCTAATTTAGGATCTAATCTCTGCTTGAATCGTTCCCTTCCCTTCAAAGCTTTAACCCAAAAGCAGCCAATGGTGAAATCTTCAAAACATCACTGATTACGAAAAAACCCATTGGAATTTAGTTTTTTCCAAACTGTATCATATGGAAAAAAATCGTTGGTTCAGATTTAATTCAACTATATAAGCCCATGTAACCCTATTAAGAATTTGATATATGAGTTTATAACAATAGTGAGAGCTTTTCTCTTTAGTTCTTCAAAGAAGTTTAAGAACTTATCAAGATTTCATCTTATAGCGTTCTTTCTTAAACTTATCAACCCTATATTTCTTATACCAAGGTCTTTATTTTATAGTTGTTTGAATCTGAATGATCTTTGGTAAAAGGAGCCTCATTGAATGTAGAGTCTCACTTATCTTTGTGAGATTTGCATCATAATTCCTAGCGAAGTAAAGTAATTGAAACAGAGTAAAGCAATAATTGTAAACGAGACCTCCAAATCGAATAAGTTCTAACAAATTTTTTTCTTTTTTTTGGGGTTTAATCTAGAATCTTAATCTCATGCATGCTTTCTTTTTGTAGTGCAATATTATTATATTGAGGGAAAATATCCACCGTCCACCCATTTTTTCCAACTTTTTCAAAAATACACAATTCTTTCTTTTTTTGGCTGGAATCCACCTAAAGTTACATTTTGTTTCACTTTTCCACTTCCGTTTGGAATCCGTTAAGAAAACTAACGGAAACTTAAAAAAATGACAATTTTACCCCCAAAATGAAAATTACAATTTCACCCTAAAAAAAGCCAAAAATAATAAGATTTAATGATGAATATCATTATTGGTATGTTAATGAAGTACAAAAAAAATCTTAACTACTAGAGATTATAACTCAATGAATAATAAAACTCTACTTATCTTAAATTCAATTGATGGTTTGCGAGATTTTTTGGGGGTAAAATGGTTATTTTTTAAAGTTTCCGTTAGTTTTCTTAACGGATTCCAAACGGAAGTGGAAAAGTGAAACAAAATGTAACTTTAGGTGGATTCTAGCCAAAAAAAGAAGGAATTGTGTATTTTTGAAAAAGTTGGAAAAAACGGGTGGACGGTGGATATTTTCCCTTATATTAATGGAATTAATTTGTTGTTGTTATGTAAAATTGGAAAATTAGATGTTAATTTTTTGTTATGCTAAGCTGGATATTTAAAAAAGAAAAAAATGAAAGAAAGTTAATTATAATTCTGTATAAATTTTGTGCCTTAGTTAATTGTAATTTCGTATAAACTTTGTGCCTTCTCTTTGATGCTTTAATAAAGATTTTCTCAAGTAGAGGTCGGCATGGAACTCTAAAAAAAGTTCTATTATATTTTTAGATTTATTAGATATAATTTTCTATTTGCAATTCATGCTTACTACTCGATTTACTATATTATTCTATTGGTAGTTAATTACTAATATTTTGTGCAATCAAGGCTTTGAGTTATTTGTGGAGGCCTTTGAGATATTTGTTAGTAGCTCATAATACAAAAACGTAAGATGAGTATGATAGATTAAATTAGCATATTTACATTTTAAGAAGCATAATATTTGAAAACTTAACATATTTATCAATTATGAATTCATTAATATTTATATTTCTTATTATTATAGAAAACGAGTTCTCTTCCAACTCAATTGGACAACATGCCAAAATGTTGCATTGGTCGAATCATTATTAGAATTGAGTCGAATCATTATGTGGCGAGTAGTTTTAGAAAATGGGTATTTACAACAAGTGAAACAGAAGATGGTTTTAGAAAAATGGGTATTTACAACAAGTGAAACAAAAGATGGAAACCAAATTGCCAGGTTGTGATTACAAACAATTTGTCCACATTGAATCTTTAGTGAAATCGTTAAAACAAAAATATCATGCTTTGTCAGACATGTCATCTCTAGTAGGTTTGGTTAGGATAATGAGAAGATGATGATACTATGTGAAAAATAGTATTTATGATGATTATGTTATGGTAAAACACTTAATTATATGATATTAATTTCTTTCTATACTAATAGAAAAAAAAAGGATGCAATCGGTCTATTTAATAAATTGTTTCCTCATTATTATACTTTAGATGGTCGTAATCAAACTAATGGATTTAATGATACGAACCCCATCAAGAACTGATGCGACCCTAATCAATTTAGTCCCCAAGATCGAATCTAAACCAGGAATTGATTGGAACCTCGACCCAATGCTTATTGAAAGCACGAACCTTGGTATGTGAAGACGCCATATTCAGCTGTGGACCCCACAATCATTCAGCCATTGTAGCTTATATGGCCTAGGATGTTTCAAAGTTTTCAAATTCAATTTTTCAACTAAACTAGTGCTAGCTACATTAGTACAACTTCCACCATCAATTATCATACTACATACCTTATCTTTGATGTGGCATCTAGTATGAAAGATGTTATCACGTTGTACCTCTGCATCTTCTTTTACTTGCACGTTGAGAGCACGCCTAGCAACCATCAATTTACGATCAACAGGATACTCTACACCATCATTAGCATCCTCCAAAGGTGGCATAGGATCATCATCTGATTCACTCTCGGTCGACCCTCAAGATCATTGCTCTCTTATTTGGACATTGAGATGCAATATGACCTGTCCCCAAACATTTAAAACACTTAATATCTCTATTTCTAGAGTGTTGGGAATCAGATTTACCTTTGCTTTGGTTGCCTCCCTCTTTATGATCCTTGATTGGCTCAATCTTAGGCTTTGAAACAACCTTTTCATCTTTGCTCCATTTTGACTTCCATGAGGAACCTTTCTTTTTCAGTTGTCGTTCCACTTTCATGGCCATGTGAACCATGTCTTCCAACTCAACACAGTGGTCAACCACATTAGCAATATCTTGATTTAAACCATGTAAAAATCTTGCCATAGTGGCCTCTCGTTCTTCTTCAATGTTGGCTCGAATCATGATTATTTCCATCTCCTTGTGGTAATCTTCCACACTTCTAGAACCTTGTGTAAGACTTTGAAGCCTTTGGTGCAGCTCCCTATAATAATGACTAGGAACAAATCTCCTCCTCATGATGGCCTTCATCTCCTCCCAAGTGTTTATAGGCCTTTCACGATTTCGTCTCCTACTCAAAACAAGTTGATCCCACCAAATAATAGCATAATCAGTAAATTCAACTTCTCCTCAGAGTAGTTGTGGCAATCAAATAATAGCTCCACCTTTTTTTCCCACTCCAAATAAGCTTTCGGATCATTTTTACCTTGAAAAGAAGGAACTTTCAGTTTGATACTCCCCAAATCACGATCTATACATCTTGCCCTTCTATTATCTCTTCCACGCATGTCAACGGTGGCCTAGTCATCAAAATCATCTATGTCATTGCCATCTTCTTCTCCCATGACAACACGCCCTTGATTTCCTCTTACATTAGGAGCTATTGGTTGTTGCCCCCTTTGTAGATTGGCTATGGCAGTGTCTTGTCTCTCCAATTTGTCACGGATCTCTCCAAACATCAGATTCATGTGCTCAAATTGTTGTTGCATGGCTTTGAGCATGATTGTTCTTGATCTTTTGACATATTTGATCTGAAAAGATTGTTATCAAAAAGACCTCACAACACTCCCTCACGTGTTTCACTCAATTTGATGTCACTTAACTCTCGTGTTTAACACACAAATTGGCTTTTACCCTCTAATGATCTCACAAACGTTTTTTTTTATTTACCACACTTAATTCTCTCTTTCAGTTCTTTATTGAACTAAATAAACAAAATCAAGAAAAACCCAAGTGGCACACCAAATATGACAAACCAAGACACTAAACAAAGAAAATGAATTAAGAGGACATAAAGAACGACAAAGGAAATTGATGAAAAGAAAGCAAGAAAGCAAAGGAACACAATTGATATTGTGTGTAACCAATGTCAAGGAAAATGAATAACTAAATTTCAATTTGACGAAAGTAGGAATACTTGATTCATTTTGCAATCTGGTTTTTTTTTTTGGTATGTTTATTTTTTCTTTTTTTGTTGGTACTTTTTTTTATCTTTTTTTTATAATCAAAATAAATAAGACATTCAAACCTAATTAGAAACTAGCTGTGATACCAAATGATGCGAATCCCACAATGAAACTTTGAAATCCACACTTAATTTGTAGTTTCAACTTCCCAAGAAAGTTCTAAACAGATTTATGACAAACAAAACCTTGACCCAATGCTTAAGAAAACATGAACCAAAGGTATAGAGAATGATATTGACGCCACACTCAAGAAATGGATGAGAAGGTGAGTGATAAGTCTAAATTTGGAACGCCACAAGAATGCAATTTCTTGATAAGTTCACTAGTTCTCAAAGGAACCAAAGAAAGAATAATCTTTCAAATTCAAATAACATCAATCTCTAATTTTTTACATACCAAGGTTGCTGAGTTTAAATAGACCAATCGAAACCCAAGATCCTAAAAATACAAATGGAAACATTGGAACAACTCTCCAAGTAGGTTTGTCAAAGGATGCTTCAAAAGTCTTCATCAACTCACCATAATTAATGCTATCTTTGACAAACTTAATGCTAGCCTACTATAATTAATGCTATCATTGACAAACTTAATGTTAGCCCACCATCATTGATGGTAGACTTACCTTACACATTGACAAACTTGAAAAAAAACAAACAAATGAAGTTGAAAAACAAAGGAGTCGTTGAAAAGCCCAAGTCTGAAATGCTATAATGAATTGGTCATAACTCCTTCTAGAGAACTCCAAATCCATCTCTGTAAAATTTATTGCAAAGCTAACTTAATTATCTTTCCAACGGTATATAGTTTGCACATTACTTCTAGCTCAATCAATACATTTTTTATTCCGAATTAGACCTTTCTGCATTTGATACAAATTGTGTATTTGGCTGCCCAATAACTTGAATAATGCCCACAATGCCTTGTCTTCTCTTCAAGCCCAATTCATGATGTCTTGCATCTTGAATTTCATTTTCAATCCATATTTTCTCAATTAATCCATTTAAAAGCAGCTTGCATCTTTTTGGCTCTAGCTCTTGTAATTGGGCCTCCATGAATGTGCAAAGGATCACTTGAAGTTTTAATGGCATTCCCTTGATGGTTCTCATCAAAAGTACAATCATAGGTTGTCTTAAAATTAAAGCACTTTTAATATCACTCTCTTTCATATATTAATTTATTTGTTTTCTCTCTTTTCTTTGCTTGCTCACTGAAACTTCCTTTCCTTTTTTCACTCTCTTTTTAGTTTCAACCCCTCTTGATTTTGAACTCTCTCACATCTTTTTCAAGTCACTCTCTTTTTACCCTCACATAATCATCATACACTTGTATTGGGAATAAAGGTACAAGTAGTACAGGTCTTTCATTTAGTATAAATGATATGTCCATCAAAATACCATGGTCACCCTAAAAGAATATGTCCCGCATGCATGCATCACACCACACATAACCTCATCTTTGTACTTCCCAATTAAGAATGAAACAAGCACTTGTTTGTTTACTTTAACTTCTCCACAATTATTCAGTCATGATAGCTTATATGGCCTAGGATGCATGAAAGTTATCAAATTCAATTTTTTAACTAAACAGTGCCAGCCTCATTAGTACAATTCCCTCCATCAATAATCATGTTACATACCTTATTATTGACATGGCATCTAGTATGAAAGATGTTTTCATGTTGTATCTTTTCATCTTTTTTTATTTGCACACTGAGAGCTCTTGCAACCAAAAGCTCCCTATAAACTTGATATTCAACATCATTTACATCCTTCAAAGGTGGCATGAAATCATCATTAGATTCACCTTTAGTCTCAATATCCCTATTATCTTTCAAAATCATTAAGATGTAATACGGTCTATTCCCAAACATTTAAAACATTTGATATCTCTATTTCTAGCAAGTTGGGAATTAGATTTACCTTGGTTTAGTGCACCTCATGAAATTTAATCCAAATGGGAAAAAAATTAAGTTGTTAATTTAATTAAGTCTGTTTTGGGTTATATAACCCGAGATGAAAATGTTTTAAAGTTTCTTTGAACACACTGTGGTAATGGATTTGTGTGTCAGAAAAGTGACAAGTCATTGTTCTTTTGCTTCCGCCCTTGTTAATTATAGTGAAACGAACATATTATTATTTTAAGAAAAGAAGGGAGCTTTTATTTAGCTGATGGCATTAACCTACCTATTGAAAGACGGTCTAATTTAAGGATGCTAGATTTCTGGACACTTACTCTAGCATATTCTAGGAACCAACAGATCTTCCTCCTCACTATTCTCACAACCACCACATTCCATTAACACCAGATAGCTCATCTGTTAATGTTTGTCCTTAAAGGTATCCGCATTTCTAAAAAAATAGATTGAGAAGATGGCATGAGAAATGGTAGCTGCCAAGTATGAAAAGATGGTTAAGTATCAGGCTTTCTCCTCTTTCTGTTGTTGGTTAAGAAAAAAATATGGTTCGTAGCAGTAGGGACAATCTGGATTACACATATGGGCTTCTAGGACATCCCATAGGAAGTGACCGTTGACTTATATTGGATACCCTTCTGAGGAAAATCCATAGATTGGAAGATTCGACTCTTGTTCAATAGAAACTGCTATAATCATAGCAGTATATGAGAGCCTTGGGGATTCTAGATTTGGCTTGGCTGGAGTCTGGAAGGATAACTTGACTTGTCCGTCTGGTCTTCTTTCGAAGACAGCTTGAGAAGTCTGGGCAGGTTTGGAATTCTGATGGAATTGATCATAGTTGGTAAGCCATTCTAAAGGCATGAGTTGAAGCAACTCTTGCTTTTGAATTTGTTTGAGAATCTAGATGATGGTTGGAATTGTATCTGTGTCTGCAAGAATCATCACTGGTTGTTTGTGCAGTTGGGAGATCTAGCGCATAATTTGGCAATCGATACACTATCTGGTGATAGAGAGTGGCTATTTTAGAAGTGGATATTTGTTCTGCTCCTTGGAGCTGGATTTGGACTTTCAGTGTTGTTGGAAGGTTGGGATCTTCTAGGGACATGTTGAAATTTGGGTAGAAGGTTAACAAGACACTTCCAGCATGGAGTGTGGTTAAAACAGTGCCAATAACAGCATGTTGATACTGTTTGAACCTTGTGTCAAGGAGGGCAATTCTGGCTGTGACAGGTAAGCCTTTTCTGCCATGTAAGGTGAGGATAAGCCGGACACCACCTAGATGGAGGTGTGTATACCCTTCTCGTTTCCAGTTGGTTATGAGATCTGTTGGTATATCCATGGTGACATATTGCTCACTTTGAGAGGCTTGGAGAGCACACTGATCAAGTCGTGAAGACTGGATGTACTCTTTGGGAAGAGGTCTTTTTGTGGAAATTAGGATTCTGATGCTTCGTGTGAAAGAAGTTTTTTGTTTATAAAGATGGTATGGACTCATAACAGGGAACTGAGATTCATTAATATGAGCAGATTCAGGAATATACGAGTATTCAACAAGATTTTCTATTTTTGAGGCTACATGTTTTTGACAAGAATGAGGAAGAGGAAGATGCCATTTTTTATAGAGTTTCTTCTAGGTGTTGAATAATAATACTTGAGAACTAAACCATGATACCACCTCTAGAAAATGTTCGGTTGGCTCTAATACCACTGGGTGTGACAGGTACGTGGCGTTGTTATACCTAAACTATGATAGTGCTAGACTATCCTTTGGACTAGTAGTCCGTAAGTTCTGGTTTCCAGCCGATATACCTATAATCCCTGAGATATAAAACCTAAAAAGCAAAACCATTGATCACGATACCACCCGAAAAACAAGTCACCTCTGACCTTCAAAGAGAGTGAACGTTGTGAGAAAACAATTTTATATTCAAATCGGTTTTATATATAAATAAGGAATTTTCTGATACACAGGATCCTTGAAGCAAGGCAAGTGTAGAGCATACTCAGTATATAAAATAGAGATGAACGCTCTTAGTTTAATAACTCAAGTATATTATTGATGGCAATTTGAATTTTACAAGGATGGAAGAGCTCTTAAATAGAGCTGGAAAGCTAAGATAAAGATAAAGATAGGACAGGACCCCTTATCTTTTCTTTAAGCAAAAGCATAAAGCAAAAGCAAACCAGTAATTACTACTTTTAAAAAGCCTAAAAGCTAAAACACACTTTAGACAGGGTAGGACCCATGTCTTTTATTGAAAGCAAGAAAAGCCAAGATTCCCGAATGACTCTGTAGCCATGTGAGGCAATTATGGAGTTGAGGGAAATCTGGATGGGGACACGTAACCGGTGCCATTTTCATAATCTTCTTTTGCTTTTTGGATTTCTTGGTAGATGAGGTAGTCTTCATCTAATTCTGGGCTTTGTGGTCTTTGAAATTTGGGTGGACGAAGAACTGGTTCGATGATGTCTTGAGTCTCTTGGGTTTCTAATAAGGATTAAAAGTCTGCCCAGGGGTGTTGGGCGTCTTGGAAGAGAACATTGGTGTAGTCAGGTCTTTGTTCACGAACAAGAATTCCATGAGGACTGGAGCTGGATCCTGGAGTACATATCTGGGTGCTTGGTATAATTTGAAGAGTGTGGGAAGGACCAATGGATGTGTGGTGAATGTCTGTTGGGACTGGTTGGACATGCTTTGAATATTATACGGCTTGAATGAAATGATCCAATTAAGAAATTTTCAAACTTATCAATTTAAAACATGTTTGTTATCATCAAAATCATTATTACAAATACAAATAAGTTAACAAACTTGTCCTAACTTCAAAATAATTACTTCAAATGCTTCAGACAAACATTGATCGATAAGTTTTTTCCAACGAAGCCTCTTAATATGAGGGTAATCAATCAGGGGTATCATTAGTACCAAATCAATGAATCTCAGTTCCCCATCATGAGTCCTTACAATCTATACAAACAAAAAACTTCTTTCACCAGAAGTATCCGCACCTTGATCTCCACCAAAAGACCACTCCCAAAAGAATATATTCAGTTTTCTAGACTGGATCAGTGTGCTTTACAAGCTTCTCAAAGTGAGCAGTACGTCACTTTGGAGATACCCCCCGATCTCGTAGCAAACTGGAAATGAGAGGGGTATACACATCTCCATCTTGGTGGTGTTAGATTGATTTTGACCTTTCATGGTAGAAAAGGTTTACCTGTTATAGCCAGAATTGCTCTCCTAGACACCAGGTTCAAACAGTACCAACATGCTGGCAGTGTCTTGTTAACCTTTTACCCAAATTTCAACCTCTCTCTTGAGGATCCCAACCTTCCTACGACCCTTACGGTCCAAATCCAGCTCCAAGGAGCAGAACAAACACCCACATCAAAGATAGCAACTCTTCATCACCAAATAGTGTATCGATTACATAATCATGCACTCGATCTTCCCACACCACACACTACATCCGATGCCTTAATGATACTAGCAGACACAGACACAGACATAATTCCAACCATCCTCTAAATTCCCAAACAAATCCAGAAACAAGAATTACTTAAACTTATGCCTCTTGAATGGTTAACTAACTATGAGCATTTCCACCAAAACTCTGAACCAATTCAAACAACAAAAGTCATGCTTGAAAGAAGACAAAATGGTCAAGTCAAACTATCTTTTCAAACACTTGAAACCAAGCCTGTTTCAGACACTTCACAGCTTTCCTACACTGCTATGATAACAGCAGTTCAAACTAGTTAAGAAAAGAAACTTCCCATTCATGGTTTTTCATCAGAAGGATATCCAGTATATCTAGATAAAATCAATGGTCATTTCTTATGGGATGTTCCTGAAGCCCATATGTGCAATCCAGATTGTCCTTGCTTGGATGATACAGATGTTGATGAAGAATTGGAAGTTATGAGGAGAAAGAAAAAGAAGAAGAAAAAACCTTCTCATCCAAAAACATCTTGCAAACCTTTTCCTCCACAACCTCCACCAGATCCCAAACCTCCTGTCCATCCAATACGATCATGCCTTATGTTTTCGAGTCAATCTTATGAAGAATCATTCCCTCCACTTGAAAAACAGATAGACACACAAACTAGAGTTATCTCAAAACCTTTTGTCCAATCCCCAGTTACAGCCTCTGGGCAACCTGAAGAGCCAAAATAGTATGAAGTTGTTTTAAACTGGCAAACCAAAACTGCCAATGCTCAGAATCAAACTCATCAACAACTCGGTAAGAAAATTGATCGAGTTGTCAGTCAAGTCTCTCAGACTGAAACTAAAGTTGATTCAATCAGCAATGTCTTGATCAGATGTACATCCATCTACAAGATCGTATCTTTGAGCTAGACACTGATCTCATACGAATGATCAACAACTACATCTAGGGTCCAGAGTTTAATAAAAAAGAAGTAGAGATCAGAAAGCTCAAAGCTGAATTGGCAAGAATTGATATTGAAAAGGCTCGTCCATCACTTTTTACTCAAACACAAACCACACCAGTACCCCCTCCAATGTTTGAAACCTATGCACCTTTCTACACACCATCCAGACCTCAATAACCTGTTTGCAATCAGTTATTTGGATTCTCACACCTTCAACCAACTCCTCAACCAAAGCCATCTTCACCTAAAAAATCAAAATCCAAAGTCAAGATCTCATAACCAAAGTCAAAAGCCACTTCATCTTCATCTGTTCCTCCGGTACCACCAGAAGATTCACCAAAAGCCACTCATGAATCTCCCAAAAGAGACAAAGGCCCAATGGATCAGTATCATTATCATACTGTCCAAAACACATCTTTTGACTCCTCTGAGCCCGAAACAGTCTATGAGTCAAATCCATCAGAATCCAACCCGTCTTCCTCTTCCTCATCCACAAAACTGACTCTGAATCTGAATATGCTGACATTACAAGCATATTAATGGCCACCAAAACTAAAGATCCAAGCACTTCAACTGCCACACCTATTGTTGAAGACAGTTCTTCTGATGCTGAAAATAAAGCATCTCCAACAGAACCAGAGCCATCAATGCCTCCACCAGTTCCTAATCACTCAACAAAACCATCTTCAGCATCTTGGTTCACATTTGATGACATTCCCCATCATAAATGGCATGCTCGACTACAAGAATTTGCCGCATGGATTGACCTCTAAGGAACCAAACCTAATGCTCAACCTCAAGTTGTTCTCCGTGAATTCATGGCCCGATCAACTGGTTCTTTACGTGATTGGTTAGAAAGCTTGGGAGAATACCGTCAGCTCCAATTCATGCAATCTCTAATTGGCACAGCACTCAATATCATTCATGAACAATTCATTGGTGAAAAAACTACTTCTACCGATGCAGACAGAAAAGAGTATCATCAGATGAAGTGTTGCTCGCTCAAAAGACACATTTTTTAATCTCATTACAAAAGAATGAGTATTCTTTTTTATAAGCTGAATGGGTTCAATGAGCCATCTCTCAAACATGTTTTCATAGCCTCATTTCCTTCTGAGTTACAACCTGATCTCTAAAGAAAACTCACAACCACTAATCTCAGCATAGCTGATATTTCTCTGGGAAAGATTTTCCAAATGGCAATGCTATGTCTAGACAAGATATGTGAACAAAAAGAATTCTTCAAGGATCTCATGGAAGACAAAAAATCCTTTTCTAAAGCCTGCAAAAAGTCCAATCTCATGATAGAGTGCAAAGATGAAAAGAAGTGTATCTGTCCAACCAGAAAGAAGAAACATTTCCAGAAACACTTCCATAGAAAATCATCTTCCAAAAAACCTCTCCGATATTTCATAAAAAAGGATGCTTCCCAGTACAGAAAGAAAAAGCACAACTGTTGTCTGCAAGAAACGCGGTCACTTTGCTCGAAACTGTCCTCACAAGTCGGCCAAAGCTGTTCATCTCATATAGCATCTTCAACATTCTTCGCTGTTATCTGAGAATGAAGATGTCGAATCAAATTTTTCAGAACAGTCAGAACAAGATGATCAGACTGCTTTCATTATCGAAGAATCTTCTGATTCTAATGATATTTCAGTCATTTCTACAGTTCAAATTGTCAACCATTTTTCAACCATTCCTAGACCTTCTCTAAAGATGTCAATCCGTCCTTCAAAATTTCATAAACTTGTTCCTGTCGTCGGGTTTATTGACACTGGTGTAGATACCAGTATGATTGATCCTTCTGTCCTTCCCTCTGATTGTTGGGAAAAACACTTGAAACTTTTCCGAGCAGTTAATGGAGAAACTTTTGAAACCACTTTGATTACCAAAAAACCCATTGGTATTCAATTCTTTCCTAATTGCATAATTTAGAAAAAGATTGTAGCATCCAAACTCCCAGATAAAGATTTACTTATAGGTTTTGACATTCTCCATTTGGTTAAAAACCTATTCCTAACCAGTTCTGGTGTTCGTTACAAGCAAATATTCTTGCCTTATACAGGTACATTACGTCTGTATGCACTTTCCGAAACACCATCTCCATACAGTCATATTTCACAGAAGTTCCTAGAATTTTGTCCAGAAAACCATTCACAGTTCCACCATCCTTTACCTCTTTGGAAAAATGAACAATTATTCATTCACCTTCCTTTCAAACTCAACGAAGACATAAATCCCACAAAAGCATCACACCCGGGTATGTCTCCTTCCGACTTCCTACTTGCTAAGCAAGAATGTTCTCAGTTGCTTCAGCAAGGTCTTATTGAACCTACTGATCTAAATTAGTTCGTGGTAAAAAGAGGTTAGTTATTGATTACCAGCCACTTAATTCTTTCCTTAAAGATGATAAGTTTCCCCTTCCAAAAATCCAGACCCTGTTTGTCCATCTTTAAGGGGCTCGTATCTTCTCTAAGTTTGATTTAAAAGCTGGTTTTGGCAACTTGGTATTTCACCAGTTAACCGTCACAAAACTGCCTTCTGCATCTCTGATGCCCATTATCAGTGGACTGCTATGCCTTTTGGTCTTAAAGTTGCTCCTTCATTATTTCAAAAAGCCATGACAAAAATCTTCAGTCCTGTTCTTCCTCATGCTTTGATATACATTGATGATATCTTATTATTTTCCTCTGACCATGAGAGCCACCAGAAGCTCCTTTTGGATTTCTTTCATATTGTGCAGGAACACGGAATCATGCTTTCTGAAAAGAAAAGCAGCATAGCAAAAAAATCAATTGACTTTCTTGGCATGGTGATTAAAGATGGCCATTATCAACCTGGTCCACACATTGCAACTGAATTATTAAAGTTCCCGGACACACATCTCAACAAAAAGCAGATCCAACAATTCCTTGGGATTGTTAATTATGTCCGTGATTTCATCCCTAAAGTTGCAATCCACACAAGCCAGTTGTCCCGCATGCTCAAAGACCCCATGGGGACCAAAGACAAATGAAGTCCAACAACTAAAGGTGATAGCCACCTCCTCCTCCAAATTCCCACAACGATTCTACGATGCCAGTGATGATTACTGGAGTGCCATCCTTCTTGAAGAGATAAATGGTGTACGTCACTTCTGTGCACATGCAAGCGGACAATTCAAAGACTTTGAAAAGAATTACCATGTGATCTACAAAGAGATTTTGGCGGTCAAGTATGGAATCAAAAAATTTGAATTTCACCTTATCAAATAAGTTGCTCCCTGAAAAATAGCTGCTTAGCCTCAAAAACTGGTTTGCTAAATATGATTTTACTGTCCAACACATAAAAGGCAAACAGAACCTCATCCCAGACTTTCTTACACGTCCGGCTATAAATAAACCCTCACTTATTTCCTCCATTCACACCATCCCAGTGATAGCCATGAACCATCAACTTCTTTTCAAAGCTCTCAACCAGATCCAAGACTTTGCAAAGAAATTCCCAAAGCAAAAAGCCTGACCGTTTTCCTTCCCTTTGTATGGAAACCTGTTTCTCACAGGTCTTACCCTTTCTTCCTTAACCATCTGCGAAGATGAGTTATGGTACATGTGGTGCCTCACTACCCTGTATGCTACAAAACTGGTTTTTCCTATTAAACCAGTCCTCACTCACATTACCACTCCTGAGTTCTCATCAGATCTTCTGTGGACTCTCCTTGAATGGTATTCTCCACTCACGTGGTAGCGTAAACAACTCAAAAATATGTGTACTTTTCATGAATTAGACAGAATGCCAGAACAAGAAGCCAACCTGTTCACTACAGTCTTCATCGTTCATAGACCTTACTTCCAGCACCCAGAAACAAGAGACTTCTGGACACAAGATATGGCCTATGAATGGAAAACTTATCCCCATCCTTATACCCTCATCCATGATACATCTGTTACCTCTGTTCTCAAGTCATACCTAATGGAACTCAACAATGTTCAGCCACCTGCCACAAACATCCACCACACCTCTGTTGGACCATCACACACCTTGGAAATTGTCCCAAAGACACAAACTTGTACTCCAGGTTCCAGTTCAAGTCCTCAAGGAATCCTTGTCATGGAACAACGTCCTGATTACACTAACGTCTTATTCCAAGACGCTCAGGATCCATGGGAAGATTTTCAGTCTCTTCTCCATACTGAAAATTCCCATTACACTGTCACAGACCCAGACCCTCCTGCTACATCAGCCCCAAAAGAAATGACTAACGCTGATGAAGAAGCCTATCTGCAAGCTGAAGCTTATCTTGATCAAAGACAGATCCGTCGTGCCAAACGCCAATATGAGAAAGAAACTGGCGATGTGTCTCCATAACACTACCCATCCACTTTGTGATTACCGGCACGCATGGGAATCTTTAGCTTTTGCTTTTTAAAGTTTGCTTTAATAATTAGACAAGGGTCCTGTCTTGTCTAAAGTGTGTTTTATACTTTTCCTTTTTGGTTTTGGCGTGGTATGCTTTACTCCTTTTGCTTTTGTAAAAGATAAGGGACCCACCTTATCTCTCCCTCCTCGAGATCCCTATATAAGGATCTCTCTATCCCTTTGTAAGGCAGGAGTTAATCAGAAATAAAATTCAGTTTTTCTTCACATCATGTTTCTCTAAAAACTTTTCTCTCTTCTAGGAATCAAAGAAATTATTTGGGTTAATAATGATGCGCTCACCTCTAATTTTCTAAACTGAGTATGCTCTACACTTGCCTTAAGCCTAAGGATTATGTGCATTAGAAAGGTCATGTTTTATCCTCCAAAACTGATTTTTAAAGGCCAAGAGTGCCGTGTTTTCGGGTGGTATCGGAAAAAACTATTTTCAGATATGATTTTTGGTTTTGGTATTTGACGGATTTGTATATCGGCTGGAAACCAGAACTTGCGGGCTATTGGCCCTAAGGACAGACTTTGTTCTGTTGTAGATCTGGTGTAACAACACCACGTACAACACCCGACTGGTATCAGAAATAGATTTTTGCCAGCTTATACTTGAAGGTTTGAAATGTTGCTCCAACCGATTGCAATACTTGCTTCCTACTTATAGGATGAACAACAAAATGACCCTAATATGGAGGAAGATTGTTTAAGTGACATTTAATAAAAAATCCAAATCATATAAATGATAAAGGAAAATTGACAGGAAAAGGTTTATGTAAAATGCAATAGATGTTTTTGAAAACTATCTAAATAAAAACTCACAAATGCTCTTCGGTCGCTAGTGGAACCTTATGTTGATTAGAATAAACATTCAAAATTGGTGTAGAAGCCAAGACCCCAACAAAAGAGCTATTCAGTGGCTTCAACACTTGTAGGAGCACTTATGCCATTATCTTTCCTTTCTTTGTTTTAAGTCTTTTATTCTACCTAGCACCCATATTCACCCCTCTCTTCGAGTTACTGCTCTTAAGAACATTCTAGAAGAGAGAGAGAGGTTTGGGGAAACATAATGTATAGAACTGGATTTTTTTTTTTAATTTCTTGATGAGCCCCCTCAACTGAAGCTGAAGGTGCTATTTATAGAAAATCATTCTAAAGCAAAGCACACCAATAAAGACATTTACAAAAGTAAAGCACGCCGACAAGGACTTTAACGAAAGGAAAGCATACCGACAAGGACTTTAACAAAAGTAAGGCACACTGACAAGGACTTTAACAAAAGACAAATGGGAGTCACATGGATAGGTGTATCAAAAGCTTGTTCATAAGTCGTTATCATGGAGTGGATGGATAACGAGATGGTGACACGTCTCTTGTGGCTTTTTCATATTGTTGTTTGTACCGACGGATTTGTCATTGGTCAAGGTATACCTCAGCTTGCTGGTATTTTTCTTCATCAGCTTCAGTCATGTGCTGAGATGTAGATGCAGCAGGAGAGTCTGGAGTAGTGACAGTATAATGAGGATTTTCAGTATGGAGCAGGGACTGAAAGTCTTCCCATGGATCCTGAGCATCTTAGGTTAATAATGATACGCTCATCTCCAAAATTTCTAAACTGAGTATGCTCTATACTTGCCTTAAGCCTAAGGATCCTGTGCATCATAAAGGTCCTGTTTTTATCCTCCAAAACTGATTTTATAAAATGACGGTATTTTCTCACCCTCTTTGAAGGCCCTGAGTGCCGAGTTTTCGGGTGGTATCGTGAAAACCTATTTTCAACTATGATTTCGGATTTGGTATTAAATGGATAAGTGTATATCAGCTGGAAACCAGAACTTGCGGGTTACTGGCCCTAAGAACAGACTTCGTACCATCAAAATCAGCGCCATGAAACTCTATTCCATTCAAATAAGCACCATCCAAATTAGCCTTATTTTTTTCATCTTCTAAATCAGCATTATTAGCCATCAAATCATCGTGGTAACCATCTTCCAAATTAATATCCTCATCAAAAGTATGATCGTGCTCATTGTCAGCAACAATATCTTTTCCCTTAGCCACACTAGTGCACTTGAAATAAGCAAATGAACAATATTAGTTAAATGATTTTATCAGCATATGTAAGTAACAATCAATTACAAGAATAAAAGGCCAATATATAATTTAACTTCTTATCAATTTGTAACCCAAACATAAAATAGGTAGTGAACCTTAAACAAACACTTATTATAAACTCTAACAAATACAATATCAATTTGTAACCCACATTCCCTTTTTGTTACATGCATAAATCGCTCGGGTGCCATTATTAGAACTAACAAATCGTTAATTGGTTATTCTCTGGTGAATAAAAAATATTTTATTGCATTATGACCTCATATTCATTTATTTGGTATGGATTGCCTGCAGTAGGCATATGACATACAATAGTCCACTTTCTTTGAATTTGAACATTTACATAAAATACTTGTTTGGCTTGGGAAGCCAATATAAATGGATTAGATTTATATCCTAATTGGTTTAAGTTTGTTAAGATGAACTCATTCTTAACAACTATTTTGAACTCAATTAAACTTCAAAACAAGGACTTTTAATAACTGATAGTCAAGAACCCAGATCTCATCTATAACTCCATGATATGTCATGTTTAGATAAAAAAGAAAGAGGCCCTTGCAATTACCAACACTAGGTATCTGATACATGGTCACCCTTTTTAGTCAAGTCATGTACCTAACAATAAAGACAAGTGAGAGAAGCAAATGGCATTACTAAGTGGTAAAGGCAAGTTGAAAACTTTGTGAAACTTAATTATATGTACTTCAACCTCATGGACACGGCTATGATACAAGGACTTTGAGTCCCTGTATCGTAGAGGGGGTCAATTTGTTGACCCCCTAGTTGTTTGGCTGCCAAACAACTTTAATGACTGGTTAATATGTATTTTTTATTTTTATTAAAATAAATTAAAATATAAAATATAAAAAATAAATAAATTTTAAAATAATAATAATAATAATAATAATAAGTAAAAAAGGATAAGTAAAGTAAAAATAGAAAAAATATTTTTATTAAAAATAATTTAAAAAATAAAGTAAAATGTGTGTTAACATAAGGACAAAAGTTTAATTTATTTTCTATGAAATATGTCTCATATTTAACATTTCAAGTTTCATATTTTATGTTTTATGTTTCATATAATTTTTTTTTAAATACCCCAAAAATTTTCGTTTTGCCCTTGTTTCATGTTTACGTTCTACGTTTCATGTTTGTTGTTCTATGTTTCATGTTTGATTTTCTTGTTCACTGTTACAGAGGTACTCATATTTCATGTGAAATATTTCATGTTTGTTGTTCAATGTTTCATGTAACAAGTTTTCAAATACCCCAAAATTTTTCTTTCTTGCCCCCGTTTCATGTTTACGTTCTACGTTTCATGTTTGCTGTTCTACGTTTCATGTTTTCTGTTCTACGTTTCATGTTTGATGTTGTAAGTTTACTGTTACAGACGTAGTCATATTTTATGTTCGCGGTTGCAAAATTTAAGTAAGATGTTTCATATTTGTTGTTTAATGTTTCATGTAATAATTTTTCAAATACCCCAAATTTATTCTTTTTTGCCCCCGTTTCATGTTTGCTCTTCTACGTTTCATGTTTGACGTAGTATGTTCACTGTTACTGAGGTACTCATATTTTGTGTTCGCTGTTGCATATTTTAAGTAAGATGTTTCATATTTGTTGTTTAATGTTTCATGTAATAATTTTTTAAATACCCCAAAATTTTTCTTTTTTGTCCCCGTTTCATGTTTACGCTTCATGTTTGCTCTTGCTTCATGTTTGATGTTGTATGTTCACTGTTACCGAGGTACTCATATTTTATGTTCGCGGTTGCATATTTTACGTAAGATGTTTCATATTTGTTGTTTAATGTTTCATGTAATAATTTTTTAAATACCCCAAAATTTTTCTTTTTTGCCCCCGTTTCATGTTTACGTTCCACGTTTCATGTTTGCTGTTCTACGTTTCATGTTTGACGTTGTATGTTCACTGTTACCGAGGTACTCATATTTTATGTTCGCGGTTGCATATTTTAAGTAAGATGTTTCATATTTGTTGTTTAATGTTTCATGTAATAATTTTTTAAATACCCCAAAATTTTTCTTTTTTGCCCCTGTTTCATGTTTACTGTTCTACGTTTCATGTTTGACGTTGTATGTTCACTATTACCGACATACTCATATTTTATGTTCGCTGTTGCATATTTTAAGTAAGATATTTCATGTTTGTTGTTTAATGTTTCATGTAATAATTTTTTAAATACCCCCAAATTTTTCTTTTTCGCCCTCGTTTCATGTTTACGTTCCACATTTCATGTTTGCTGTTCTACGTTTCATGTTTGATGTTGTATGTTCACTGTTATTGAGGTACTCATATTTTGTGTTCGCTGTTGTATATTTGAAGTAAGATGTTTCATGCAATAATTTTTCAAATACCCCAAAATTTTTCTTTTTTTCCCCCGTTTCATGTTTACGTTCCACGTTTCATGTTTGCTGTTGTACGTTTCATGTTTTACGTTGTATGTTCACTGTTACGGAGGTACTCATATTTTATGTTCGCGGTTGTATATTTTAAGTAAGATGTTTCGTGTTTGTTGTTTAATGTTCCATGTACGTATTTTCGAAATGTATTAATTTTTTTCACCTACTCTACAGTATATTTATTGTTGAATTTATAACTCACTCACTATTGAACCAATTAATGGCATTGTTCCTTCCTTCATAAATATACCTATGTATATATACCAGAAGGAAATAGGATCGAAGGATGGATGTGCTTTCGTAGGAATATCAATTATTAAAAACTCAAATAAAACAATGCTTGGATTGGGTCGGCTTTATCCGATTTTAAAATTAATTACCAGCTTTGAAATAAATAGATTTGCTTTGGAACGCGGTTGGTCAAATTTTAATAAAGGTACGTGGCGTTGTATCTAGATCGATGCAGAGACAAGTCTGCCTTTGGAACCAGATCTGACTTAGAACAGATCAATATTCCGCACGTTCTAGTTTCCAGCCTATATACCAATTATATTTACCAAATATTTGTTAAGTTCTTTAAGCAAGCCTAGCAACAACATTCATCTAAGGCTAGGGTGCATACACAGTACCAGATCCGGTTCCCGGAAATGGTGCTCTGAAGGAATGGAGGGAGAAGAGAAGATTTACAACTGAGGATCGAGATCTGGTCTCTTTGCCTCAGAGGAACGTACAATTTTTATGGCAGATCTGATACAGATCAGTCTGCAATCATGCTTTGTAAAAGAGAAATGCTTTAAAATTAAATTGCAGAAATTTAAATTACATAAAGTAAATTGCAGAAAAGTAAATTGCAAAAATTTAAAATGCGGAAATTTAAATATACATGAAATTGAAATTGCTTTAAAATAACTTTACATTTATTTCTTTATTTCTTTTGATTCGACAGCTTTATGAGTGGAAAATCGGAAAATAGTCTGAAAACAAGGAACTTAGGGAAAATTCCTTGAATACAGAAGATCTTCTTTAATCCCGAGAGAGAGAAAGAAGAGAGAGAGAGGGAGAATTCTAGAGAGAAGGAGGAGAAGAAGAGAGAGAAGTTGTAAACCTAAAAATGAAAAACCTGAGGAGTCTAAGTCTTCCTCTCGGTTTTTATACAAAAATATTTAACTGTTTACTGTAGCGGAGCTTTAAGTGCACAGTATCATCTGGAACTCGACTGCTCATCAGTAAGCTTTAAGTGCACAAGATCATCTGAACTCTGACCGCTCATCAGAAGTTTTAAGTGCACAGTAACATCTGGAACTCTGCACTGTAGACTTATACAGGGGCTGTGGCATACAGAAGGTTTTGTAGTAGAATACGGGTGAAAAGACATGTGCGCTCTCACTTGTGTCCAGGGGACCACCCGAAGAAGATCAGGAAAAATAAATAGCTTTTTTTTTTTTTTTTTTTTATAAGTACAAAACTTGTACATAGATACAAATAAGTAAAAGTGGTAAATTGGCTTTAAAACAGCTTTAATGCTTTATTGGAGAGAAAATGCCGAAGCAGTCATCTTCATTTTCATTACTAAGAGAAATAAAAGGTTCTTCATCTCCTGAAGTGCTTGAAGAGGAAGATGCAACAGATGTCTCTGATCTTGTGGCGAGAAGTTGTTGCATGACAGTGAAGTATTCTTCTTCAGTCTTGGTGCTGGCAAGGAGAGATTGGGCTTTGGTTTTTTGGCTCAAGAACGTTTGTTGGGCTTTGGATTGATTAATGGTTGGTTGAAGAAGTCCTTTGGCAGAGAGCCAGTTTCGGACCAAAATGTCAGTCAAATTTGACTGTTCGTCAAATTTTGACCACCATTTTACTTTAAAGGTTCTTTGTAGGATAATTTGGGCATCTTGAGTGTGGTAATTGAGGTTCCACATCCAGACCCAAGGAAGAAAGAAGTTTGTACAAAAACAGAAGAAAGGTGAAAACCTTTTTTCTGATTCAGAGGGAGTATAATGGGCTTTGAACAAATTTAAACAGTGGGTGGCATTTGGTGTAAGGATATCAGGAGTTGGGCCAAAATGGTTCCACCATTGTTTAAACCAATTAGGAAGGCTTTGTACGGTTATTTTGGAATTAAAGAAAAATAACCATGAATGGGATTTTTTAGGGTTTTGTAAGAAAAATGTGTTGTACCAGGCTTGTTGATAATCCCAGTAGGAGAAAGTCAAACAATGTGGTAAACGCATTTGAAAATTGGAGGGAAATCTTTTTTGATTATGGAGTAGATCACCCCATTGTTTTGGGCTCAAAACTTTTAAAATTGTAGCCGTTGAATAGGCCGGCTCAGAATGGGAGTCACTGAGGAAAAAATGTTTGAATTTAACGGATTCAGTGGCTTCCAAAATACTTTGATAGTAAGGCTGGGGTTTTGTTAAATCCCATGGTTTAAAAAACCAGCCTTTAGGGAAAAACTTTGTAAGGGTTTGAAATGGATCAGAATGGTAAAACCCATCTTCTATAGTTAAAATATTTTGGGAATGGGCTTTATCAAACCAAACCGAAGTCTTTTGTGTTGGTTGTGAAAGAACAATCTGTGACGACGAACTTTCACCAGAAACAACAACATTTTGGGAAAGGGACTTTGTAATTTCTTTAGAAATAGGTTCTTCTTTAGGAGAAATTTGGCTTTGAGAAAGGCCCTGAAGGGCGAGCATAAGCTCAGGTGACTTTGTAATGGAACTCATCCACTGCTTTACTTGGTCATCAGTGGTAGTGGCTTTATAATGGGCTCCATGTTCTTCAACCATTTCAATCCAGGATTTAATGGGCATGGCTGAAGAAAGCAATTTTTCTTTAGAAGGAGTTAGTTGGGGTTCTTTAGGGGTTGCTTGAGATTCAGTGTCTTTAAGGACAGCTTTGCCTTTATCCTTCCTCTTTGGCGGCATTATCTGTTTTAAAGAAATTCTCTGGTTAGAAAATCAGGAACAGAATTCGTATCTCCTTTAATAAATTCAATATCAAAATAAAAAACACTTAAAATGGCTTGCCAACGTGCAAAAATCTGTTTGGATGCAATATTTTGAACATCTTTTTCCAAAACATGTTTTGCAGCTTTGCAATCAATTCTAAGTAAAAATTTTTGATTTAATAAATCACTTTGAAATTTAAAGATGCATAAAACAATTGATAAAATTTCTTTTTTAATGGTGGAATAATTCTTTTGACAATCGTTCCAATGTGCAGAAACATATTGTACTATTTGTTCTTTACCATTTTCTTTTTGCTTTAATATGCCTCCATAACCTAAATCTGATGCATCTGTTTCAACAACTTTAGGCAGTGTAGGATTAGCAAGGAATAAACATGGAATGCTTTTTACTATGGTCTTTATATGCTGAACAATTTTTGTATGCTCGTCAGACCATGCAACAGGGGTTTTCTTTAGCCTATTATGCAATGGTTTGACAATCCTATTTATGTTGGGACAGAAATCAAGAACATAATTAAGACTGCCCAAAAATCTTTGTAACTGAGTCTTATCAAGGATTTTATCAGGAAACTTGTCTGTAAAGGAAAGGGACCTTTCAATAGGAGTAATGGTTCCTTTAGAAATATAATGACCTAAGAACCTGACTCTAGTTTGGAATAACGAAATCTTTGAACTAGAAAGGGCTAGACCAGCTTTCCTAGTGGCATAATAGAAAGTCTTTAAGTGTTTGAAATGTTGATCAATTGATTGAGAAAAAATCAACACATCGTCTATATAGACAATGCAAAACTCAGAATAGGGGTTGTAAATGACATTCTGATGGTGCATTCTTTAAACCAAATGGCATAACAGTCCACTCATACTGTCCAAATGGAACAGTAAAAGCAGTTTTGTAACGGTCTTTTGGATGAATTTGAATTTGCCAAAAACCAGATTTCATGTCAAATTTTGAAAAAATAAGAGCAGAACATAATTTTTGAAGCAAATCCTTTTTATTAGGTATGGGATACCTAATCCATTTTAAAGCTTTGTTTAAAGGTTTGTAATTTATTACAAGTCTTGGTATGCCTCTTTCAATTTCAGAATTTTTATTCACGTAAAAAGCAGCACAAGACCATGGGGATCTGGACTTTACAATGAGTCCCTTTGACTCTAAATCCTTTATTTCATTTTTACAATGTTGTTCCAATTCCATATTCATCTGGATTGGACGGGCTTTAGTGGGTATCTGCTTTTCATCAAAAGAGTTTTCATAAGGTAAATCAACTAAGTGTTGTTTCCTATCCCAAAAAGCAGAAGGTAGATCAGCACAAATTTCTTTTTCAATAAGGGTTTTGAAATCAGAAATCTGTCTTTTAATGAAGTCATTTTGTAAATGGGTCTCAATTCTTTTTAAATTTAAATCTATTTTTAAACAAAACAAGTCATTTTGTTTAGATTTAAGAACGGCATTGATATGGTTTTGATAGACTGAGCAAGCTTTAACAATGTTTAGATTTCTTGTTTTTAGTTTTTCAATAAAAGGAAAAATAAGCTTTTTGGATTTTGCTTTAAAAGATATACTATCGTAATTGACAGTATATGGGGTAATCAAATTTATAAATGGGGTTCCTAAAATGACAGCATGGTGTATGTCATTTGTAAGGATAAAAGAAGTTCTGAATTCAAAATCATGGTGATAAAAGAAGTTATGAATAGAAGCTTCAACTTTAGAGTTGACTTTAAGTTTTGAATTATTGGCGATAGAAAGTCTTTCTTTAGTTTTCTCATGAAATCTTTTAGGGACAATATCTTCTCTTATGCAATTTAAATCAGCACCAGTGTCAAAAAGGGCAATGGCGTCTATTGCAAAATCATTTGAAAAGATTAAGGTGACTTTAATCAAATATTTTCTAGTGGTGATTTGTTTTAAAACAAACAGAAAATCATTTGGCACTGATTCAATGTTATCTAATCTTGGTTCTTCATTATCACCATCGTCAGATTCTTTATCTGAGTTATCCTGTAATTGTTTTTGCAAAAGAAGTTGGATAGTCTCATAATCACTCTTTTGTTTCTCTTTTAATTCTTTTATCTCGAGTTTAATATCTTTGATTTCCTTTTGAAGATCTTGGATATTAGGTGTTGTTTTCTTTATTTTCTTTTTGTCTAAAATTTGGGTGAGGTCATAAGAACTCTTTTTAACAATTGGAATTTTGGAAGTTTATGCTTAGAATCCAAGGTCTTTAAAAGCTTATCAAGATATTCTTTTTGAAGATTCGGGTCAGAAATGTGTTTAACAAGTTCAAGAAAAATTTCTTGGTCTTTTGTCAAAACATTGATTTTCTTTAAATAAGAATCTGACTCAGAATTACTACTGCTATATGCAGAAGTATCTGAATCAATTAGCTCATCGACTTGGAGGGAGTCACTGTCTCCCGATATGGAAGACTCAGAGTCAGAAGACTCTACAAGAAGAGAGGCAACTTTAGAGAGGATTTCTTCATCGAGTCCTAACTCGTGAAGTTTTCGGTTCATTCTGCAATACTTTGCAGTATGGCCTTTTATGCCACACTTATGGCAAATGGCTTCTTTGTAATTGAAAGGGGTTTTGTGTTTAGGTTTAAATTCCTTTTTCTTAGAGAAGTTGGGCTTCTTATAAGGCCTCGAGGGTTTTTTATAAGAAGATTCTCTAAAATTTTGGAATGGCTTCCTATGGCTTTTGGATTTGTAATGTCTTTTGTGAGGTTTGGAAGAACACTCACCATTACATCCTTTGGAGGTAGAAGTTTTAAAGGGGTCATAGTTGAATTGCTTACAGAAACTGCCTAATTCTTGCTTAGATTTCCTAAGCTCCCATTTAAGTCGTTTCTGTAATTTCAAATCTTGACAGATCTTTAAACCTTCTTTGTTAATAAAACTAACAAGTTCACCGTAGGTGAGCTCATCATAAGGGATACGATTATCGTATAGGGCTTTAATGGAATTCCTAACCTTTTCTCCTAAAAGGGTAGGTAGACCAGCAAGGAATTTCTCTTTCCAAGTTATATGATTTGCATCATCTCTGAGAAAGAGTCTGGTAAAGAAAGTAGTTTTGTAACTCTGGAATTCACTAAGTGTTCTACATCTTAAATTATGTAGTAACTCAGCGTTTTTATCTCTAAGGTGAGAAGGATCACCTATGAAATGAAGAGAAATAGTGAGGATTAGAGTGGCAACCGCATCTTGAATTGGGTTATTAAACTCATCAAAAATGGGTATTTTATCCTCATCGATTTGTATGGAATTTAGAATATCTAATTGTTGCTGTTGGGTGAGAAGATGATCCCACCAACCTTTGAGTTGACCTGTAAAACCAGCAATAAGGATTTCTGCAATGGCTTTGTCAGAAGTTCCTGATTGGGTTTTATATGCATTAGCTGCCATGGTCATCTGTTGCAACAATCCTAAGATGTTATACTCAGACATTCCATCTAAATTCCACTCATAGACAGAGGATGCATTATAACGAGATTGGTTTAATGCACTAGGCCTGTTGTCTATGGTCAAATCAGGTGGAGACTTAACAGTGGGAAGGGCTAATTCCCAATGGATTTTATTGGCTTTAGGAATAGGTTCTTCTTTAAAGGCTTCTATATCAGAAGAGGTAATAGACATTTGGTCAGACATCTTGTCTTGTTCTAATACTCCAATCTTGCTAGATTAAGGAGTATCAGGAGCTATTTGAACTTTGCTAGATGAGGAAGAAGCAGCTTCTATCCTATCTAGTTGTTCTCTAATGGCTTTAGCAAAATCTGATTTTGACTCATGAACAAGCTTTTGACTAGTTTTCGAAACCTGAAAAGGTTTGAAAATAGGCTCTTTAAGCTTCTTGTCAGAATCCGATTTTGATGGAATAGGAGTAGAAGAAACAGCTATGGTTGACTTTTGGAATTGGTTTTCTATCCTAGTCAACTGTTTTCCGATAGTATTTAAGTTAGTATTACAGAAATTATTCTGTTGGATAATACTAAAATTTATATCAGAATCATTTGGTTTAGGGATTTTGTAAGGAGAAGCTCTGATTTCGATAGGAGGTTCACCATGATCTATGGTTATACTCCTAAAAGGTGGATGTTCAGATTCTATGGTTCTATCACTATCAGTAAGTTTCCATTCAGGAATTTTCTTTCTAATAGTAATAGGGCTTGACTCTTTAAAGGGATACGAAATGTTGTTCTCAGAAGAATATATTTCGAACCAATCAAAAAACAATATATGAATTTGATGTAAATTCACAAATTCATAATAGGTTTGTTGGATTTCTTTTCTTTGATTTAAAAAATGTTTAAAAAACCAAAGTCTTTTTTCTTTATTAGTATCTGAATAAAAATCATTATGAAGAAGATTCTTATCAAGCTCAAAATTCTTTTCAATAACATTTATGACATTTTCTGTGACTGCAGAAAAAGTAGGAGAGGTTGGAGGAGAAGGTTCCTTCTCTTCCTGTCTTTGTTCATGTTGACTACTAGTGTAAATAGGGTGAGGAACACTAGTGGCATAGTCAACAGATCGTATAGAAGTGCTAGGTATATCTGAAGTAGAAAACCTAGGTTGACTCTGAAAAGGAAGATTTATAACAGAAGGGACTTTTGTAAATTTCCTTTCTAATGAAGGAATACTTGAGCACGACTCTTTATCAGAAAATCTAGTTGAAGCAGATCTTCTGAATGACAATTTGACTTTTCCATCAGAATACTGAGTCACATTTTGCAACTCTGTATTAGGCTCAAGTTGTTTTGGAATCGCTGGTGGAGCGGCTCCTTCAAGAATCCATTCCTCTGGAAGATGGACATCTTTCCATTGGATTGGTTTTGGAATGACAGTGTTGGCTCTAGACAAATCAGTCTGCAAGAGAAGAGTCTCATCTCTTTTTGACTGGAATTTATGTTGTGTACTGAATGCAGTGATCATTGCTTTATAAGAAATTTTAAAAATCAAGGCAACCGGGATAGATCCCTCAATCATGTGATAATTATGAGTCTTGATTTGTAAAATCATACTTTTCAAAATAGTTTTATCTTTAAGGGAAATTGTTATGTTTGGATAACAGTCAAATGAAATTGGACCTTTACAGAGACTGGATTCGATGCTACTTAGCAAAGAATCATCAAAAGAGATGAATCGCCCATCTCTTAGGACAGCAAGAATAGAAGTATCCAAGCCTTCTTTGGTTAAGGGCTTTATTCCGACTTGGATAAGACCAATATGAATATAATTAAAATTCTTTTCTTTTAGTTTCTTTAAAGAATGTTCAGAAAACAAATGAATTGTTTCAAATGGATTTGAAAGAGTTATATCACGTTCTTCAGTTTTTATAACATAATCATTCTTTAAGAAATCAAGCTTTTTTGTTTTGTAAATCTTTTCTTTAGAAACTTTTGGAAGTTCCCAACAATCAATTGCTTTATCAAAGTTCTCAATAACAAATTCTTCCGAACTCACAACATGCTTTGAAACACTAGTCTTCCTGGAAGAAGAGCTAGAAAAGGATGATGCTCTACAGTGTATAGGCTCCATGAGAAAAACCTATGGTCTATCTTTGGTTTTGAAAGAATGGCTACAGGTATGGTTTTACAGCCCTAAGCGGAAATCCTTATCCTAAAACGGGACTTACTACCAGTAAGGAATTCACCACACAACAAAACTTCAAAATAAAACACAAGTCTTTAAACACAAAATCTATAAACTGCTTTACACTATCCTCCCCTTGGCTCTGATACCAGAAGGAAATATATATATATATATATATATATATTTCCATTTTAAATGCCACCTACCTACCATAACTCACTCACCTTGGATCAACATTTTCTTTCGCCTGCATAGCTACTACAGGTGCAAATTTCAGCCATTGCAAAATCTCAGTGTTGTTCCTCAAGTAAGTGTTTATAACTTAATATTTGTTTTATCTCAATTTTGTTTTTATTTTTTAATATATGAATGACATTAAAAGGATGTTGGATGAATGTGGATTGATTTTTATAAATATACCCATTGTCATTATATTTTGATCACTGTATTTTATTTGTTTTGTCAAATTTCGTGCTATTACCTTTCAAGATTTACAGATGAGTAAATCCTCTGATAATCTTAAGTTACCTTGGACCATTGTACTTGGAGCTCAGTTTGATTCAGTAGAAGATGCAGATGCATGGTACATGAACTATTCAAGATTGGTTGGTTTTAGTGTTAGAAAAAATGAGCCTCGTCGTTCCAAGTCTGGACGAACTACGATCCGTCGATGGGTTTGTAATTTGGAAGGATATAGGGCTGAAAAATATTTGGCAAATGATAATAGAGTGCGGGAACCACGACCAATAACGCGTACGGGTTGTAAAGCATCGTTTCGAGTGAATTAAAACTGAGCACAATCATCCGTTGACTTCTCCGAATGAAGTACATCTCCTTCGTTCACATTGGCATGTTAGTGAAGGAGATCTTGCTCAAGCTAAGGCATTAAGGCATGTTGGCGTGAAGACATGCCAAGTTGTGGATTACATGGGTGATCAAGTTGGGGGTTCACATAATCTCAGGTTCAAGCGTAAGGATTTGCAAAATAGATTAGATGCAGATAGACGTGCTGAAATTGGTGATACTGATTCCGTGGCAACTATAGCATATTTCACAGCAAAATCTGATAATGATCCTGGTCTATATCATGAGTACACATTAGATGATGAAAATAGGTTAAGAAACTTGTTTTGGACCGACTACATGGCACGGTATGATTATGAATGCTTTGGTGATGTTTTGGCGTTTGATGCGACATACAAAACTAATGCATATCATAAACCACTTGTGACCCTTGTTGGCACTAACCATCATCGTAGGACTACAGTTTTTGGATTTGGCCTATTGGGCGACGAGACTGTTGAATCATACACATGGTTACTCCAAACTTTTTTGTCTGCTATGGGTAATCGAAAGCCGAATTGCGTGATTACTGATGGCAATAAAGCAATGTCAAAGGCAATTAAGACAGTTTTTGTTGGAGCTACTCACCGTCTTTGTTGCTGGCATTTAGAGAGAAATGCACAAGCAAATATTAAAAACGAAGACTTCACTCGTCAATTCCGTGATCTTATGTTGACAGGCATGAGTGCAAGTGAATTTGACCAGCGGTGGTTTGCTTTAGTTGATGAGTTTAAGCTACACGAACATGGTTGGGTTAAACAAATGTATGCAAAGCGACATAAATGGGCTTTTTGCTGGTATGTGAAACACTCAACGGTGTGAAAGTATTCATTGTTATCTCAATCGTTTTCTGCAGTACAGGTTAAAATTATATGAATTTGTGCTACAAATTGATCGCGCACTCCGCAACATTTGGACCACCGAAGTTCAAGATGAGTTTAAAACAAAATTTAGTACTCCTATGTTGACCACACACTTACGCAGCCTAGAAAAGCATGCTACAAATGTTTTCCCAATTAGTATATTTCATTGGATTAGGGAAGAAATTCGTCAAGAAGCCACTTTGATTCAGTTTGAAGCCTTGAACTGCACTGATACTAACTATTACACGCTGACACAATTTGGGAACGTAGACAAAAAGTGGACAGTGGCAAATGATGGATTCTGCTGGAATCCCATGTCGACACATGTTTCATGTCATGAAAGTGGAACAATTTAGAAATATTCCTAATAATATGATTCTTCATCGGTGGACAAAAAAGGCGAAGGATTATACATCGTGCAGCTTAGCCCGATCACAAGTTGATAATGAGATTTCCGATGTTGCTAGATTTAGTTCTTTGAGCACTGCAACTAACAAAATGTGTTTCTATGCGGCAAAAAACGAGCACTCGTATAAAGAAGCTTTAGCTGCGATCAATCAATTGACATCAAAATTTCAAGAACTGTTTGGAGGACAAAGAACTTGCCCTCAAAGTTCTGTATACGGTCCACAAACAAAATCCACGGTACTAGATCCAGTTGTGGTGAGGACAAAAGGTGCTGCGACAAGATTAAAAAAATCCCCTTCAAACAACAGGAAGTGTAGCATTTGTAGACATACATAAAAGTCATTCCCCTATCAAGTAATAGTACGAGGTATTTAATATGTTTTTATGTTTGTCTTTGACTGTTTGATCCATTTATGGTCTCAGTATTAAGTTTTATTCACGATTGATTATTTGCAGGAGTAGTGAAGCCAATGTTACTAACAACGACAGTTGGGGTACATCTATATTAGCTGGCTCGAGTGAACATTTTTCGTTCTACAATAGTGACGCCTCATATGAAATTGAAACCCAAAATGAATGTGGGAGTAGTTCTCAATCGTGTTTTCAATCCACAGATCACTTGTGGAATAATTCATCAATGCCACCATCGATGGGAAGGAATACCTTCACATTTCTTCCATATCCCACCATGCACTCTGATTTGTGGCCTGGAGACAATTCTTTTCACTAATTGGAAAACATGTAATGTATCTAATTGAAGCTTTTCATTATTCGAAAGACATGTATTTAATTGAAGTTTTTTTTAACGATGTATTTAATTGTAATGGCAAAATATTTTCCAAAGATAAACCGGTATACCGCTTCTAATCACATGCAAAGCCGTTTATCGTATAGATTTATCAAACTGGATAGCCAGTTTCGAGCAAGAAGCCGAATTCGTTCCAGAGAGCTCTGGAACGAAACCGGCAAATCGGTTGGCCGAAACCGGTAGGCCGGATTCGTTCTAGAGAGCTTGGAACAAAACCAGCCGATTGATCCGGTCGGATTCGTTCAGAGCTCGAACGAAACCAAAAATCGAAACTGGTCGGATCCGCCAGGTTGGCGCGGATTCCAGAGATGCCGGATTCGGCCAACCGATTTTCTGGTTTCGCCTGCAGCTATTTGAACAAATCCTACCGCCTTTCAAAGAAACCGGATATCTCTCTCTGTCTCAAACCGTTTCATCTTTTCTCTTTCTCACTCCAAAAGCCATCATTTTCAACTGTTTTGACATCAAATGGGTTTACAAAAATCATTCCCATCATGCCAAATGTATTTAGATAATTTTTAACCAATGTGCTTGTCTTGAGATGTTGATGATTATTAGGGGGAGGTTTCTAAATTTTTGCAATTAATTTTAAATCCTGCAATATTGAGGGAAATCAATGATTCCCGTCACAATTGTAGTATGTGTTATGTCATCCTAAAAAATATATTATACAAATAGAGTGCGTGTCTTCGAAGTACTATTCATGACATTTACTAATTTGAATACACTAATCAGAACAATGTTAGTGGTAAAACTACAAAAGTCAGTGGACAAAATGAACAATTATGATTCCACAGCTAAACCTACAACAAAATGTGGAATTTCACACGAACCCAATGAAGAAGACCTAACATTTACGACCGTAATCTTTTTGGGTTTTTTTTTCCGACTTTTCCCTGGAGCTTTCGCGCCTATTCTATATGTGTTTGCCTTCAGACGATGGGTTTTGCAAGCATGCTCAGCAAATGTGAGGTTTGCTTGAGCAAGCAATCTAGCTCGTGCTTCATTAAAGGCCGAGTCAATAAGTTGAACTGCTAGTCTTCCACGAACATCTTGGGAATCATGCTACGCATGAAGAATATTTTGGAATAAGTTGTTTTACTTGATCAATACAATAAGGAGACAACGAGTTAAAATGTCTCTATTAAAATTTTTAATTGTTACCATATATGATTTGTTAGGAATGAGCCCTGGAGTCTCTATGAATTTGAGGACATAGATTCCACAATCAAACCCATTTGGTTGTTTCAGAACCCCCTCACCAGAACGAATAGGGAACCAAATGAATTGTGTTGATGGCTTGGCATTTGGAGGTAACTTAGAATGAAAAATGGAATCAAGAGAATGTAACTGCGAAGTTCAAATCAAAATGGCAAATTAGATTATTGAGGAACGACATATACACATGTAACATACTACGCTTGTTGCTCGCGTTTTCGATTACTTCGACCATCAGGAAGAGAGTCCCAAACCTCACCATAGCCTTCTTTGACTTTCATGATGAACAGGAACCAATGAAAGGCACCATCGTTAATTGGAACATAAATCTAACAAAAAAAATCAGTCACCATTGATAATTGGAACATTTTCTCATAGAAGATGTTTTACAAAAAGTAAATTTGTAATCAGTTGAGAGTGTAGAAAGTAACCTTTTGGCACCTTTGAAAGTCTGGCATGAAAGGTTTTCCGACACTTGCTGCTTGTGCAAAACCATCAACGTCAGCTCCAACGGTAAGTGCTGATTGCTATAAAAGAACAATAAGTAAACAAGTGATATGTCAATAAATGCACAAGTATTGAAAAAAAATCTTATTGTATAGAGCAATGTTTGAAAAATTATTATAGATAAACAACAACTTCAATTCACATAGAAATAGTAGTGGTGGATACTTACTGCATATATTATCGGTAAATACCAGTTTATTGGTGCATCATTGCGTTTAGCCCGTTCACATAGTGTGAGGTGATATGCTATCATGGTGAGAATCTAAAACAATGGTCAATAAGTGACAACTTAGTATTCAATTTTGCAATAAGGCATCCAAACATATATTACGATGATGTGAGTGCCAATACACCACAAACCTCTCCACTCAGAGCCGTATTAGGCAAAAGGCTCATGAAATTATGCCTGGAGATAAATTGATCATCAGTAGAGACAATGATTTCGCTGAAAACACAAACAAGTAATAAAGTGTTAGCTAATCAATATATATGTACAGGGGAATAAAAAATACAAAGCCCTATAAACCACAAGTACCTTCCGTTACCACCTTTATCAAATGCATATTGAATGAGCTTCAATTGGTCAAGAGAAATGGGGTTATTTACATAGAAAGGACCAGCTTTAAACTTAGCCTTCGCTCCTCGAGACACTTTATCATAAGGAGAGAGTTGGTATCGTCCCGGCCTTCTGTTCCGTGCTGGCCGTGTTGCTAGTACGCTCATGCTAGTGGAGGTCTGGAACTCTTGCTTAGTGTCAAGTGGTTCAGCTAAATTCTATATAAAACTAAATTACAACTAAAGATCGCTTAGACAAACCTCTCTCTCCTCTCGAGGTATTGGCGTTAAATGGAGATCATGTCCTCTATCAAATTGAAATGAATCCAGCGGAGTTTCACTAGTATGTGCAGTAGTCCCAATACAGCCCAGCATAGCATCAAAGGCTCGTAAACTTGCTTTCACTCTACGATCCACGGTGTCGTCATCATTGACCAAAATCATTTTCCCTTCAGTTTTTTACATTGTTTTTCCATCCGGAGATGTACGATTTTGACTTTTCAAATTTAAAGGTGGATCGGGAGCGACTGGTTGTTTGCTTGATCCTCCATGATACTTTGATGTCAACTCTCCCAATATTTTCTCTATGTTTTCCAATCTCCGTTCAATGGTTTGGAACGACTCTTTGTTTTGGGCGACGAATGACCCAAACCTTTCCATTAGTAACTGAAAAGCATCATTATTCGCATTTTTCCACCCAGAAGGTTCAGCTTGTTCAGGCTTATGAAGCCGATCAGGGTCACGCATCGAAACCTAAAATAATTAATAAAATAATAACAATTTACTCCAAAAATATGGTAATTGATTTCATTAAAATAGTATGCATGTATTCTATACCTTATTGCTTTTGATGCCACCAAGCTTTTTTTGCCATTTCAAGAATCGTCGAATCTCATCATGATTCCACAGACTGATAGGACACACTGTTCTATCAATAGAAGGTCGATCATATACAACGGAGGAAAAGTAGAACAACTATCCATTAATGGCAAAGTACGTATGTTATGGACTGAAATAACCAAAATACAAGAAACAATATATTTTGTCTTAATTAAATACGAACCTTTAAGAAAAGAACGCAGCCGCTAACGGAGCTAACTTTATTCTCTTTAAACTTTTGCACACCTTCCCATAAAAAGGTAAAGCACCAACTAGCCCAATTTTTTTCTTTAATTGAATTTGTATCTTTCAGTGCACAGAGATACAACGGATTAATGTATATTGTACTTGTGGGACATAATATGGTTCCCAACGCAAAAAGACTAAAAAGTATCTTAAATTCATCACCAGAAGTTGAAGTATTCATTAGCCTTTTTTTCACCTCCGCTATATGAATTCCTCTAGGTCCACTACTATACACTACACGCAAATCAATTATATCAATTGCTTGGTCATTTAAGTCCACACGTGTGCCTCCATCTCTAACCCCCATTATAGTTGCAAACATTGTAGGGCTTAAATTGTATTCTTTCCCATGTAGAATTATACTTTGCCTACCTACATCACATTATTCAATTAGTGCTGCACATAACTCTTGTCTTAAGTGTCCACATTTTAGGTCAAGTAGACTTCCTAAGCCGGTTTCATTCACTGCTACTTGTTGGTCACTTGAAAAAGATGAAACCACATCGGAGAATGAGGCTACACGACATCGAGATAGAAGGTTGCCACCATCAGTCTTCTCCTCATCAGATTCCTTAATATTTTTACTCGTACCACTATTTTCACCACTATTTGAGCTAGATATCTCATTCATATTACTAACCATCCATTGATGCCTCTCCTCGGGGGTTAGTTTCTTCCAATTTTGTGCAATATCAGCTATAACCTACAACAATGATAATATATATACGATCAGTGGCATATCATTTTAGGCAAGAGAAAATTGAATATCCAGCAGGTCATTTTTTTTGCTACATACCGTTTTATCCACCTTTTCTACCCCTAATAGCCTTAGTTGTTTTGCTTATGCCTTACTGTGATCAATATTTTAAGTTACATTAATTAAAAAAATTGAACCTTTTAACATAATGGGTACATAAATGCATATAAATTATACTTACAAATAGTATATCCATGCTTTTTTTTTCACTGCTTGCTTTTCCTGCCATAATGATTTTTCTTTCGATTTTTTCCTCTTACCATCAACAGATTCCATGTCTTCTTGTAAAAGCTACAAGAAAGTAGTTAATAAACAACAATTACTGCCTCTCGCACACGTGTTAGGTGCGACGGTGCCTATCGCACCAAAACACACCTCACACGTGCGATGGGCATTAACCGAAATGCATCTTGCATCAAACGAATGCATACGCCAAACTATCACACAAAGCTACCACACTCGAATGGCCAAGTCTAATTTTTTTCATCATCGAATTATTAAAAAAAAAATTTGAAAACACGGCTTCAGCATTTTGTCAACAAAAAAAAAATTAAACTATTATCTTAAAAGATGACAAATAGTTCTATAGTTCTTTGTGGTATTTTGTCAAATATTATGTAAGCATTATATTTCTACACTATATCATTAACAAATCGTTTTCCCCAAATATAACAAATTACAGATCTAAATCACTTTAACAAATACAAGGCTAAGTTTAAAGTTGAGTAACCTTGATAAGAAGAGTGAAAGTTGGAGCTGGGAGCTAGAGCGAAAGTGAGAGCAAGTTCGGGCGTGACTGTTAGTTGGAAGAAAAGCCAAGACCAACAGCAACAGCAACGGCGAGAATGGGAGCCTGAGTGTGAGCAAAAGCGGGAGCGGGAGTGTGAGCCGGAGTGGGAGCAGGAGTGTGAGCTGGAGTGGGAGAGTGACCAAGAACGAGACCGTGACAGTGTGGGGAACGACAAAGATCTGCTCAATGTTCAGGGGGGAGAAAGGAGAAAGAGAGGGAGAAAGGGAGGGAGAAAGAGAGGAAGGGAGAAAGAGAGGAAGGGAGGAGAAAATGCTTTTGATTCAACTGGTTGCCTTATTTTTTTCCTGTTTTTGTTCATTTTTTCTCTTTTTTTTTTAAAATTAAAACCACAACTGTTGGATTCAACTTTGAATCCAACGGCTCAAGTTTGGCCCTTGCACCATACAGGGATTTTATGCCCTGCATGGTAGCCGTGTCCCAACCTCATTAGTTAGCCAACTAGCAAAGATAAGGTTGTGTTCCTCTTGTAGCCATTTGTCATTTTGATATGAATAATAGGTTTTAAACCAATCTATGTTCATATTAAAAGTCCAGAACATGAAAGTTTAGTTTGTGAGATTTAAAAAAAAATCTAGATTTGATTAGAAGAAATTAAGCAAATTACCTAATGTACAGTATAACTTCTTACTTGTTATGCAAGATGCACACATGCTCTTGATCTAGTGAATTTCAACAAATTGTACTCATGTTTGACATTTATTCTACACAAAATTCTAATTCTTCCTTTGCAATATAATTCTCTGCTATATAATCCTCATGATAGTTATAGTTTCAGATGTAACCTTCAAGAGTTTTAATGTACCAATCGAAAAGATATATCCACTGACTAAGTGCACCATGAATTATACTACAATCCCAACGAAAGAGGGGTGAAAGAGTTTTTCTAACAAGTAAAAAGTCACCACATAGTCTGACTGTTACTTCATCTAATGTTGTCACATCAACCACGTTTGAACATAACAAATTAAAGCCTGATCTCAACATTTTTACATGCTTTTACAAGACTCAAGGTAATGTTGTTAGGGTAAACCAAATCTAAAACCTTACTAGTAATATAAACAACTAGTATAGAGCAAGTAAGGATTGATCCCACGAAGACTCCGCTTTAATTTATTGTCAATTCCAAGACAAAGACTTAAAATAAAATAATAATAATAATAGTAACAATAAAACTAAAAACATAAATTAATCTAACTAAAGAAAATGCCAACTCTATTAAAAAAAAAGAGGTTTTATGAATTTTTAACTAAATAGCAATAAATAGAGAACTAAAACTACAAAGATAATAATTTAATGGACACTCTAATTAAAGGAAAAAGAGATAGTAATAATGAAAACTTTAGTTAAAGGATCATTAGCCACCACCAAACATACAAATAATCAATATATCAATTCTATCACCAATTTCTATTGAAACTATCAACTGTAGACAACAATAAGCTCTATTAATCTCTATCTTTCCTTAATATGTCGTTAGACAAAACAAGTTATTCACCTAATCTTTAACCATTGAACAATTTAAAACAAACTCTCTAAATTTAATGTAATAGCAGAGAAAGATATTAAATTAATCTAGGCAATAAACAACTAAGCTCGGACTATTTAACCTAGGTTATGTCAATTTGCACTAATGATTAAATAATTAAGAGAATTACGGATCAATTATTTTAATCAAGCAATAAAATTTATTCAAGTCCTATCTAATTGGCCACTCAAATTGTTAGCCTATATGGCTATAAAATGTTGATTTTGATGATAACAAATCACATGTTTTGGATAAATAAAGAATTACACATTATCCTTTATATAACAAGAAATTTTTTTTATGAAATTAGTTATTTTTCAAGATGTGGACTAAAATGAAAATTTTGATTTTTAATAAGTATTGTTTTGAATTTCGGATTTGGGCCTATTTGCAAATATTTGAAATATTTTTGGTCATACTATAATTTCCACATATTTGGGTCATATAATAATTTCAAACAGTTTTGGGAATAACAAGCATTATTTAGAAATTCTGAAATTCGACCTATTTGAAACTATTCATAACATTTTGGGCCATAATATAGTTATAGAAAGTTTTGGGGTAAAATTATAATTTTGGAAAATAATTCACTGTAGCCGATACTGTAGCAAAGCGGCTAACTAGATGTTACAAAGCAGTAATCCGGTTATGGGCAGAAACTCTCTAGAATGAAAGTGGCTAACTAGATTCATAAAAGCGGCATACCGGGTATGCAAAAATTCAAAATTTTGAACATAATGGTAACATAAAGTGGCTAACCAAATTCACAAAAGCGGCAAGCCGGTTATCACCAAAAAGGAAATAACGACTAGTTTTCTTCCTCAACTATAAATTGGCTCAAATCAAACTCATTTTGATTGATGCAACCATTGATATTTTTGAGCATTTCTCTGCAAATCTAAAAGCATAAACATTGTGTATTCATTTCATTTACTCACACATATTGGGGTTTCATTTGTATTCAAACACATTGTGTGAGAGAAATTTTTGTAATTCTTTTTGTAAAATCAAATTGAGAGGTTATAAGTGTTGGGATACACTTGAGCTAAGAGATTGGGATACTCTTATTGTAAAGGTTCATTGACACCTTGGAAGTCAATTGTAAGCATTTGAAGCCTTGGGAGGCTTGGATAGTGAAATCCTCAAGCCCGGTGTGCTTGGAGGCGTGGACGTAGGCAGGGATTGCCAAACCACGTTAAAATCCTTGTGTTTGTTTCCTCTTCCCTTACTCTTTTATTTTTGTGATTTATTGAATTTATTGCTTTCGATTTCATTAAGGCATTAGATTGAATTATTGTGTGGTTTGCGCTTAAGTTTTAAAAACTCAATTCACCCCCCCTTTTAGGTTGCATAACTTGTATTTCATTTGGTATCAGAGCGAGGTGCTCTTGTTTAGACTTAACCGTCTAGAGCTAAAGATCAATGGCAACCCAATATGACTCAACCTTTAAGGAAGGACAATCCGCAATGAGACCACCATTCTTTGACGATAATAACTAACCATATTGGAAAACTAGAATGAGAATTTATTTGCAAGCCTTAGATTACGAAATTTGGGAAGTTGATTGTGATGGTCCATTTATGCTTATAACTAAAAATGAAGGAGATGATATTCCTAAACCGTCAAGTCAATGGAGTGTGTTAGAAAAGAAAAAGAGGTCCAAGGCAATGAATGCTCTATTTTGTGCTCTAGATAAGAAAGAATTCCATAGAGTATCTAGTTGTGAGAGTGCTCAAGAAATATGGAATAAACTTGAAGTTGTTTATGAAGGGACAAGTCAAGTTAAAGAGTCTAAAATCAGTAGATACACCCGCCAATACGAATTGTTCCAAATGGAATAAAATGAAAGTGTGTATTCTATGTATACACGGTTTACTGACATAGTGAACACCTTATGAGCCCTAGGAAAAACTTTTTCACATAGCGAGAAAGTCAAGAAAATCATTAGGTCACTTCCAAAAGAATGGAGACCTGAAAGGACTGCCATTGAAGAGGCCAAAAATTTAAATGCTTTATCTATTGATGATTTAATTGGCTCTCTTATTTCATATAAAGAAGATTTGACAGCAGAAAAAGGGCAGGAGGAGAAGAAGAAAAGCATTACTCTCAAAGCTTCAAAATATGAGAGTGATCAAGAAAGCAAGCTGGATGATGAGGAGATGGCTATGTTAACTAGAAGATTTAGAAAATTCTACAAGAAAACTAGTGAGCGGAGAAAGTTCAGAAACTTCAAGAATTAAAAGGAGAATGAGTCAATCACTTGCTATGAATGTAAAAAGCCTGGACATATACGGTTTGAGTGTCCTCTTCTCAACAAGCTCAAGAAGAAAGCAATGGTAGCTACATGGGACGATAGCGATGAGGAGACGAGCGATGATGAAGAGCATCAAGAAATGACAAATCTAGCTCTCATGGCGATTGGGGAAGAATCATTGGGTGAACTTAATGAGGTAAGTGATCTTCCTACATATGATGAATTACATGATGCCTTCAAAGAATTGCATGATGAGTGGATAAAAATAGGTAAAAAGAATGCATGCCTTAAAAAGAAAATGCTAGAACTTACAAATGAAAAAGGATGTTCTGGAAAAATGCAATGAGTCTTTGAATAAGAAGATAAAAGAATTAGAATTAGAAAATAAAATTACATCCTTTAAAGGTAAACAAAGTACTTCATATGAGCATCAAAAATCACATGTAGATGAATTGATAAAAGAGAATGAAGTGCTTAAGAAGAAGAATAATGAGCTAAATGAAATTGTGCTAAAATTTACAAGTAGGCAAAAGATGTTGGATAACATGCTCAATTCACAAAAATGTGTATTTGACAAAGGAGGTATTGGTTATAAGCCAAATTTGGAACAAAAGTATTATAAGAATTACTTTGTGAAGAGTACCCCTATTAATAATAAAATCGTATATCATTATTGTAATCAAGATGGTCACATGAAAAATAGGTGTACAGCGAAAAGAAATGCATATTATGGTGTGAAATGTGTTTGGGTTCCAAAAGGAACCTTTGCTAACACTCAAGGACCCAAGAAGTTTTAGGTACCTAAAACTTAGAAACGTTTTCTGCAAGGATCAAAGAAAAGGAAAAATAAGTGGTACCTGGGCAATGGATCTTCAAGACACATGACAGGGAATTACTCTTGGTTTTCAAGTTTTACCAAGATTGAAAACGGTGGAAACGTATCATTTGGAGATAACTCAAAAAGAAAAATCATTGGTATCGGAAATATTGGTAATGTATCCTCTACTCTCATTAAAAATGTATGTTTGGTTGAAAACTTGAAACACAATTTTCTTAACATTAGTCAGGGTTATAAAGTTGTTTTTGATAAGAATAGATGTGTTATTGAGAATGCATGTGATGGAAAAATATTATTTATAGGAAATAGATGTGTTAATGTTTATGTTTTTTGGCATTGCATGATGATGGTTGGCTATGGCATAGAAGAATAGGACATGCAAGCATGGATTTAATTTCGAAGATTTCCAAAAATGATTTAGTTAAAGGTTTTCCAAAAAATCGGTTTTCAAAAAGATAGAATTTGTGAAGCATGCCAATTTGGTAAACAAATCAAAACCTCGTTTAAAAGCAAAAATCATATTTCTACTTCAAAACCTCTTCAACTACTTCATATAGATTTATTTGGACCTTCAAGATATGATAGCCTAAGTGGCAAGTATTATCCCTTTGTACACATGGATATTATTCTTAACTAATAAGGATGATGCTCTTGATACTTTTAAATTATTTTGTAGGAAAGTTCAAAATGAAAAAGGGTATGGTATTATATGCATTAGGAGTGATCATGGTGGAGAATTTGAAAATCATTTATTTGAAATTCTGTAATGATTTTGGCATTGAGCATCAATTTTCATCACCTAGAACTCCACAACAAAATGGAGTTGTTGAGAGAAAAAATAGGTCGATTCAAGATATGGCTAGGACTATGTTGAATGAAAATTCTTTGCCTAAGTATTTTTGGGCTGAGGCCATCAACACTGCATGTTATGTTTTAAATCATGTGTTGATTAGACCACATCTCAATAAAACTCCATATGAGCTTTGGAAAGATAGAAAACCCAATATTGGTTATTTCAAAGTTTTTGGATGCAAATGTTTTATTTTGAACACAAACGATAATCTTAGCAAATTTGATCCAAAATCTGATGTTGGTATTTTTTCTTGGGTATTCAAACTCAAGTAAAGCTTATAGAGTTTATAATAAAAGAACTATAGTTGTCGAAGAATTTATGCATGTTACGTTTGATGAATCTAACCCCGCCTCTACGGAGAAAGTTGTTATTAATAATGATGCAGATGAAGAACTACAAGAAGAGTCATTAAACTACAAGAAGAGTCATTAAAGGGTAATAAAAAGGATGTACCACATGGAAATCAAAAGGAGCAACATGAAGAAACAAATGCAGAGCAAAATGAAGGTACTTCTAAAACACTCCCCAAGGAGTGGAGGTATGTTTCTTCTCATCCTAAGGACTTAAATTTAGGAGATCCATCACAAGGTATAACTAATAGGCCATCACTTAGGAATATATGTGAGCATGTTGCATTTATATCTCAAATTGAACCAAAATCCTTTGCAGATGAATCTTGGATTATGGCAATGCAAGAGGAGTTGAATCAATTTGAGAGAAATAATGTGTGGGAATTAGTTTCCAAACCGAAAAATCAATCCATTATAGGAACTAAATGGGTATTTAGAAATAAAATGGATAAATCCGGTGTGGTTGTAAGGAATAACCAAGAAGAGGGAATTGATTTTGATGAAACATTTGCACCTATAGCTAGACTAGAATCCATTAGGATGCTATTAACATTTGCATGTTATAAAGATTTTATTTTATTTCAAATGGATGTCAAAAGTGCTTTCTTAAATGGTTATATTATGGAGGAAGTTTATGTGAAACAACCCCCTGACTTCTCATAGTTCAGCCATCAACAGGATCAAATGAACCTTCCCCATCTTCTCCTCCTCAAACGCCTATAGTTGAGGAAGCAGATTCTGATACCAATCCTACACCCCATCAATAAAATTCTCCTCCTAAACCTTCCAACGGCCCATGGTTTACTTTTGATGACATTCCAAGAGTAAAATGGCTAGCCAGATTTCAAGAATTTTCTGCTTGAATTGATGTTCAAATGCTTAGAACTAGAGCAACAACCCAAACAATCCTTAAAGAGTTCAATTCTCGTTTTACTGGATCTTTAAGAGATTGGTTTGAAAGTCTGGGTCAGTACCGTCAACTCCAAGTCATTCAAGCACATATTTCAGAAGTCCTAGGAGTAATTTATGAGCAGTTCCTTGGAGAAGCTACAGCTGCTAACGAACAAACCAGAAGAGAGTTTCACTTAATGAAGCGTTGTTCTCTCTAGATTAAAGATCTGTATTTTCACTACAAGAGAATGTCTACAATGTATTACAAGCTCAATGGTTTTAATGATCCTTCATTAAAAAATGTCTTTATAGCATCTCTTCCGAAGGAGATCCAACCAGAACTTCAGAGACAATTCACAATCCACCAGCTAGACATAGCCAACCTCTCCTTGGGGAAAATCTATCAGTTAGCAATCAACTGTCTAGAAAGACTTTGTGAGCAGAAGGAATTCTTCAAAGACCTCATAGAAAACAAACAGCCTTTCAAAAGTGCTTGTAAAAAACCCAATCTCTCCATTAAATGCAAAAGTGAGAAAGATTGCACTTGCTTAACCAAAAAGAAATCCCACTTCTGAAAATTCAGAAATTCGAAAAAGAAAAGCCAAACACCCTCCAGATCCAAAAAAACCTTACCGTTTTTTCAGAAAAAAGAACCCTGACCAGTCCTCTAAGTCTAAAGGCCATTTTGCGAGGAATTGTCCAAACAGACCTACGAAATCTGTCAAACTCATTGAGCATCTTCAGGATTCCATGTTACTTTCAGAAAGTGATGATGTTGAATCCTACTTCTCTGAACAAGAGGACTATGATGAACAAACAGTTTTTGTTCTTGCTGAAACAGAAAATCATTCTGAATCAGAAAATGTTTCTGTAATTCAAACTATGCAACAGATTTAGAAAGTCCAACCAGCCATTCCTATCCCTTCAATCAAAATCCACCTTCTCTCCAGAAAATTTGAAAAACCAGTTCCCATCATCGGTTTTGTTGAGATCCTTCAATCCCATTTTTGGGAAAAGCATACAGAATATTTCAAGGCTGCCAATGGAGAATTGTTTCACACAGATTTGATTACCAAAAAGCCCATTGGTATTCAATTCTTTCCAGGATGTGTCCTTTGGACCAAGCTTGTTGGATCCAATCTTCCTGACAAAGACCTTTTAATTGGGTTTGATGTCCTTCACCTGGTTAAAAAGCTCCATATAACAGCTTCAGGAATCCATTATAAACAGATGTTTCAACCTTATACAGATTCCCTGAAATTGTTCTCCATCTCAAGCTCTCCTCCTTCATATGATCCTCTCAAATCCTGTTTTCTTCTTCATTGTCCAGAAAGTCACAGTCAGTTTCTTCATCCTTCCCCTCTATGGAAAAATGAAAATTTCTTCATTAAGCTCCCTTTCAAACTTAACGAAGACATTAACCCAACCAAGGCCAGCCATCCAGGAATGACTCTGTCCGACCTAAAATTAGCCCAAGAAGAGTGTTCTAGTTGCTAAAACAAGGCCTTATCGAGCCCACAGACTCAGAATAGGCTTGTCAAGCTTTTTATGTGGAAAAAAGGTCAGAAATAGTTAGAGGAAAGAAACGTCTTGTTATTGATTACCAGCCTCTCAACTGTTTTCTTAAAGACGATAAATTCCCTTTGCCAAAAATCTAATCCTTATTTGTCCATATCCAAAATGATAAGATCTTCTCAAAGTTTGACCTTAAGGCAGGTTTTTGGCAATTAGGAATCCACCCGGATGACAGACCTAAAACAGCTTTCTGCATACCAAATGTCCACTACCAATGGAAAGTAATGCCATTTGGCCTTAAGGTAGCCCATTCACTTTTCCAAAAGGCCATGATCAAGATCTTTGAACCAATTCTTCATCATGCACTTGTCTATATAGATGACGTGCTATTATTCTCTAAACCTCATGATTCCCATCATCAATTACTTTCCCACTTTCTTGAGATAGTGGAAATATATGGCATAATGTTGTCTGACAAAAAGAGTATCCTAGGCCAAAACAATGTTACGTTTCTTGGCATGACGCTAAAAGATGGATACTATAGCCTAGGACCACACATAGCCCAAGAACTCATTCATTTCCTAGATGAACATTTGTCAAGAAAGCATATTCAACAATTCCTTGGCAGTTCATACTAGCCAGCTTTCAAAAATGCTAAAAAAATCAGCCCCACCATGGGGCCCCTCTCAGACTACTGTCATCCAACATGTCAAAAACATCGTCCACCATCCTCCCCCTTTGAGAAATCCCACTGACGGTCAATGAATTCACAGACTGATGCAAGTGATGAATATTGGGGGGCCGTTCTTTTAGAAAAATATGATGGTAAAGAATCTTACTGCGTTCATGCAAGCGGATAATTCAAGGAGTCAGAAAAACACTACCATGTGATCTACAAAGAAATCCTAGCCGTTAAATATGGAATTCAAATTTTGAATTTCATCTTATTGGCCATAATTTCCTTGTCAGATTAGACAATTCTTCTTTCCCAAACAAGGTCCTTCCAAACAAGCACCTCCTCCGACTCAAGACTTGGTTCTCGAAGTATGACTTCACAGTCCAGCATATAAAAGGAGACTAGAACCTCATCCCTGATCTTTTGTCCAAACCTTCATCTCCATCCTTAAGAGTCTCTTTTCCTTCAGTCCCAGTCATATTCATGACTTCTTCTCTTCCCAACACAGCTTTGACAAAATAATCTTTTCCTCGCAATCTCACTTTCTCCAGCCCTTACCAGATCTAAGATTTTGTAAAGAAATTTTTTTTTCGATATTTCATGAATATCTATCGCACCCAGATAACCGGATTCCCAAGCTTTCATCTGGATCACCTCTTCCTTACAAGCCTAAAAATCAATCCTTCCAGGGATGTCACAGAAGACGAATTGTGGTATATATGGTGTCTCACTGTCTTATATGCCACCAAATTAGTCTTTCCTATATATCCATTGTTTCAGTGTCTTACAGATCCTACCCAAGCTCACTCTCTCATATGGACTCTTTTTGAATGGTTTTCTCCTCTCTCATGGTGGAGGAAACAACTTGACTTCATCATCAAGCATCATCATATTAATCTCCTCCCTGACCAAGAAGGAGAACAGTTCACCTTAGTCTTCATTATCCATCGTCCTTATTTCCAGCACCCTGTTACCAAACTTTTTTGGACTCTAGACCAAGCATATGAATGGAAAATTGTTCATCATAGTTTTCCTTTGGATCATGACCCAAACCTTGTCTATGCCCTGAAACAATACCTCTTTGAGTTAAACAATGTCCAGCCTCCTCCCGTTGACATCTAACACACCTCCCTTGGACTACAACATGAACTCAGGACTATCCCAACTATCAGATCACCTACATCCAGTAATCCTCCTCCCTCTGGAATTTTGATCAAGGAAGAAAAGCCTGATTTTACAGATATCCTGCTTCAGGATTCGCAAGACCCATGGGAAGAATTCACCTCAATCCTTCATCCTTCTGAAGCATCCCATACAACCCCACCGACAGACTCACATACACCCTCTACAAGTACTGTTCTACCAATGATGACAGATTCACCAATAGGCTCATCTACCCGACCATATTATAAAAACCAGCAATGGTGGCAAATAGCATTTGGTGAAGTTGACAGTGATGTTGACAACCTATCTCCCTCGCACAGTTTTTAAGGCACTTTTTGGCAATTGCTTTTGCTTTCGTATCCTGTAATAATTGCTTTTGCTTTTGTAAAAGCAAAGTGTTTGCTTTAAGTGTATGCTTTGTCTTTAGTATAAGATCCAAATGACAGGGGTCCTGTCCTGTCAGGAGTCTTTTACTTTTTGCTTTTGCTTTTTGCTTTTTGTTTTTGTAAAAGAGTATATGGCTTGTTTCGTCCTCTTCCCTTGAATTTTCCTATATAAGGACAATTCATCCTCAGTTGTAATCAAATACGTTTCTGGAAATAATAATCCTAGTTTTCCAATATCATGACTTTCTAAAATTTCTCTCTTTTCCTTTACTTCCCTATGAAGAATAACATGTTCTTATAATAGTTCACTTCAATCTCTTTTAACGAGTATGCTCTGCACTCACCTCCTTGTAGGATCTTGTGCATCAAAAAAATTTTGGATTTGAGATCGATCGTACCAACCACAGTTCATCATGTTTTATACCAACTTGGGCCACGGGCCTAACTCAGCCCCAAAAGAGCTCTCGTAAGGTGAGGACTGCCTCAGCACTTATAAGTGAACACAGGAACCCAGCCTTGGGCGATGTGGGATTTCTGACTCCTTCATACTCTCCCCATGGGCCCCCGAACAAGGCTCTGATACCAACTTGGGCCTAACTCATTAAAGAGCTCGTGAAGGACGCCTCGACTTATAAGTGAACAGGAACCCACCTTGGGCGATGTGGGATTCGACTCATACTCTCCCTTGGGCCCCGAACAAGGCTCGATACCAACTTGTATGATGTTTTCTCTACCTCTTAGATTACTCTTCCTTTCCTTTCGAACCCATCATTCCAACGAAATGTTGTGTCCAAACCCTTTATCCCTTCACCTATTACCTCCACTGGTCACCTGGAACCACCTAAACCTTTTGAATCTGTCCTCAACTGGCAAACTCAAAATGCCAGGGCCCAAAATGATACTTTGTTGCATCTCAATTCCAAAGTTGAGCACATCATTGAACCAGGTTGACTCCATCATTACAAATCGCACAGATCCACCAAAATCTTCACTCCCGAATTGGTCAACTCGATTCAGAGTTACGAGCCATGCTTGCCCACAGATACAATGGTCCAGAATTTGACCAAAAGGAAAGGGAAATCAGACGCTTAAAAGCCGAACTTGCTCATATTGAATCTGAAAAACAGAGACCTACCCTTTTTACCACATCTCCTCCTATCCCTTCCCTCGGTCCAACTTATCATCCTTTTGCTTCTCTCCCTATTAAACAAGATGACCTTCCAAGTTATTTGGTATGACTTTCATACTCTTTTCAGAGACAATCCTTTGCCACCACCACAAACTTAAACCCAAACCTAGACCATGACCTCGACCGCCTCCATCCTTCCTCTCTGACCATCCCTGGCCAACCATCTCCTAGTTCTACACCGGCATCACCTCCAGTTCCTTTATCAGTCCCTGCCCAATCCAAGGATAAAGAACCCATGAACCAATTTACTGCTCACACAGTCACCCATCCATCTACAGATGATCAAACTTCTGATTCAAATTTAGCTGTTTCAGATAGCCATACCGAACTGACGTAATCTTGACATCCACCAGTGACTCTGAAAAGTCCTATGCTGATATTACCAAAATCCTGATGGCTCAACCTGATCAAGGCCAAACCTCTCATACAGAACCATATGTTAATATTCCCTCCGAAGTTGAAGAAGAAGCTGAATCTTACAAAACCCCTCTCGACCCGATCCACCAAAAAAAATCGTCAAATGGTCCATGGTTCACATTTGATGATCTTCCATCTCATAAATGGCGTGACCGACTCAATGAAATGTCTGGATTGACCTCCAGATCTTAAAACGAATGAGCCACAACTCAATCACCCCAGAGAATTTCTTACTCGTTTCACGGGTGCTCTCGAGAGATTGGTTTGATTAGTTGAGCTAATACCAATTACATTTGTTGATCTTCCGTAAGTTTCAAGTGCTCTTTGTACTTTCATGATCAATTCCTTGCGACTTCTCAGCCTTTGAAGACGAGATTATCTCAACATGAAATGCTGCTCCCTCAATGCTAAGGATCTTGACTTCCATTATAAGCGAATGTCCCTGCTGTTTGATAAGTGCATATTTTTCATATATTTTGCTATTAATTTCTCTATCTTTTTCTTGTTTTGGTCTTAAATATTCTAGTTATTTTAGTTAATTTTTAATTTAGTAACTTATATTTTATTGTGTTAATTTTTATCTTAATTTTATTTATTTTGTTATTTTAGGTATATTTTGGAATTAAAAAGAAATTAAATCAGAACATTTAAGAAGAGATCTGCTTGAAGGAATTAGAAAAGGGAAATAATTAGAGATTTTTGGAAACCAAGAAAACCGAAGCCAACAAAATTAATTCATGCATATTCAGAAGATTATGACCATCACGTGGAGATTAAAGAGGGAATTGAATTTAATTCAATTTGGCGGCTTCATTTAATTGGAATCAAGAATCTTAAAGGGTAATAACATGTGCAAGCATTAAAGTGGCTTTGGCTTGCTCATTGGTTAATATGGGAAGCAAATTGAACAAAGAAGAAAAAGGAAATGGCCATATTTCATGCACGTGAATTGCCTAAACAAGTGGTGGACAAAGCATTGAAGAATTCATTTACAAAGAGAATATGGCAAGTCACGTGGATGGGCTTTGGTTTCAATTCTGATTGGCTTAGGAATGAAATAGTAATTGGGCTTTTGCTTTTAATTCTTTTCATAAGAGGATTTTACAAGCCACAACATTATAAAAGGGGAAAGCCAAGCGGAAGCAAAGAAGAGAAAAAGGATGCCAGCGAAGAGAAAATAAAGAGAAGAGCAGCAGCTGCAAGTTTGGAGCAAAACCGATCCAGAGGCAATTCGGCAGCAAGAGGAAAATCAGCAGCCGGAATTCAATTGAAGAAAAAGACAGCCGCTTGAATTAATCTCCATGATTGGTTTTGTCAATTCTCTTATTTCCAATTCAATTATGTTAGGCTAGATTTTTATTTGGTTGAGGGTGAATTCAAAACCGTAAACATGCTATGCAATTAAATTTAAATTCTATCATTCAATTTATTTAATTGAGATTGTTTATGTTCTTCTATAATTAATGTTCATGGTCTATTCTTGTTTTATTTGAGTGGCCAATTAGATAGGACTTGAATAAATTCTATTGCTAGATTAAAATTCTTGATCCGTAATTGTCTTGATATTTTAATCATAAGTAGCAGGTTGGAATTAATGATTTCAATTGGAGAACATAACCTAGGTTAAATAATCCGAGCTTGTGTGTTTATTGCCTAGATCAACCTAATATCTTTCTTTGTTTAATGCTTCCATTATCTTAAATTTAAAGAGCTTGTTTTAAATTGTTTAATGGTTAGAGATTAGGTGAAGAGCTTATTTTGCCTAACGACACACTAAGGAAAGATTGAGACTAACAGAGCTTATTGTTGTCTACGGTTGATAGTTTTAATATAAATTGATGATAGAATTGACATATTATGTGCATGTTTGGTGGTGGCGAATGATCCTTTAACCAAAGTTTTCATCATTATTATTTCTTTCTCCTTTAATTAGAGTTTTTATTAAATTCTTGTTCGTAATTTTAATTTCTTTATTTCTTACTATTTAGTTAAAAATTCATAAACCCCCCTTTTATTTTTAATTGGCATTTTCTTTAGTTAGATTAATTTATATTACTATTATTATTATTATTATTATTATTATTATTATTATTATTTTATTTTAAATCTTGCTTTGGAGTTAATAATAAATATAACTAGCATAGTCTCTGTGGGATCGATCCTTACTCGCTCTGTACTAATTATTTATATTAGTGGTAAGGTTTTAAATTTGGTGCACCTTAACGACACTACCAAATTTTTGGCGCCGTTGCTGGGGACTAGCGTCTAGTTTGTTTATTATCACTCGTTTTATTTTTTTATTTTTATTTTTTTTATTTCTTTTCTCATTTTATTTATTTATTTTATTTTAATTAGTTACTTTTTGTTCTATATTTAGATTTTCATGAGCATAGAAGACATTCGATTGAAACTCGAGCAACTTAGAGCAACCTCATCATATTCAGAACTCGATTTTGCCATTCACATTCCACTCCAAAATGTAACCAGCGACCCGAACCAATGGGAATAACAACCGAACACTTAAGAGTTGGCGGCTCTAACTTGGACCAAGAACCCTTGCATTGAGAATCAAACCCTCAGGTAAACTTTGAACTCAAATCTGGGATGATTCATCTTCTTCCTACTTTTCATGGTCTTGCAGGAGAGGATCCAAATAAGCACTTGAAGGAGTTCCATGTGGTCTGCTCCACAATGAAACCAGCCGGAGTTTCTGAAGAGCAAGTTAAGCTAATGGCCTTCCCATTCTCTTTGGCGGATTCAGCCAAGGAATGGTTGTACTATCTTCCCTCCGGTACTGTCACTACATGGAATGAGATGCGTCAGCTATTTTTGGAGAAATATTTCCCAGCATCAAAAGCTGGCAGCATTCGAAAAGAAATTTGTGGAATCCGACAGTATAATGGAGAGCCGCTCTACGACTATTGGGAACGATTCAAAAAGCTATGTGCTAGTTGCCCTCACCATCAGATAAGTGATCAACTTCTTATTCAATACTTTTATGAGGGTCTACTACCCATGGATAGGTATGATTGATGCAGTGGAGGAGCACCGTGGATAAGACACCGAGCGACCGAAATCTCATTGCTAACATGGTCGCTAATTCCCAAATTCAATACTAGAGCGATCTCCGCCACTAAGCGAGTCAATGAGGTAATACTACTTCTAGAAAACAAGTTTCAAATCTTACTTCTCTGGTGCAACAATTAGCTCTAGGGCAACAAATGAGACCGTGTGGCGTATGTTCTATGGTCGGACATGCGACTGACATGTGCCCTGCTATCCAAGAGGGTTCACATGAGCAAGCCAACGCAGTTGAGGGGTTCCTAGGCCAACCACGACACAGGTATGATCCACTGCTACATTTTTACAATGAAGGTGGAAGGATCACCCAATTTTAGTATGGGAACCAACAACAAGGCATTTCTAATGTGGCACCTCGACCACCGGGCTACCCCCAACAGGTGCAAATTTACTGTTCGCCACCTCCACCTCCTCAAAATCAAAGGCGTCTTTGGAAGATCTTGTAAAAGCTCTCGCTACTAACTCTATGCAATTCCAACAAACTACCCAGACACAGCTCCAACATTTAGAGAATCAAATTGGCCAACTGGCCACATCTATGAGTAGGATAGAGGGTAGAACTTCAGGAAAGTTACCTTCTCAACCAGAAATTAATCCAAAGGAGAATGCTAGTGCTATGTCTCTTAGGAGCGGGAAGCAATTGGAACCATTATTAGCTAAGCCATCAAAAGCATCCACAACATCATCGCCCTCTGTGACCAATTCCTCCCATGAAGCTCTTCCTTTAACATTGAAAGATGATTCCCACTCAACATTGCCAGTCGATCCATCTGGCCAGGTAAGTATCCCCTCACCTCGAATTAAGACTCTCTCTATTCCTCCACCATTTCCTAGCAGATTTAAACAATCCAAGAAAGAGGAGCAAGAAAAAGAGATCCTTGAGACCTTTCGTAAAGTAGAGGTAAATATTCCTCTACTTGATGCTATTAAACAAGTGCCGCGTTATGCAAAGTTTTTGAAGGAATTATGCAGTAACAAGCGAAAGTTAAGCGGTAACGAAAAGGTAAGTGTTGGAGAGAATGTTTCTAAAAAACTTCAGTGCAAGGATCCGACTTTCACTATCCCGCACTATTGGTAATACCAGATTCGAAAGATGTATGCTAGATTTAGGGGCCTCGATTAATGTTATGCCATATTAGATTTATAACTCCTTGAATTTAGGTCCAATGGAAAGCTGGTATAATTATTCAATTGGTGGATCTAATGCTTGCCGAAGATTATGGAAGATGTTCTTGTGGGTAAATGAATTGGTCTTTCGGTGATTTTTATATCCTTGAAATGGAGGATGAGTTGTCATGATCCTCACTATACATTGGGGCCATTTCTTAAGACAAGATTGATGTTCACGATGGAACCTCAATGGAATTCGATGGTGAAGTGATCGGCTTGATATCTTTGAAGGCGATGAGGTATCCTAGTGATGTACATTCTTTTTTGCCATAGATGATATTAATACTTTGGTGCGAGGATTTCTTTGAATTATCCGAAATTTACCATAAAAAATCTTTAAAACGACGATTCTAAGGAACATGCAAATTTGATAAAGTTGGATGATGGTAGAAAGCTATGGCGATCTTAGATGGAACAATCATTACGCACCCATGGGTATAATGTTTCTTACCTTGAATTGCCTTTATTAAACGCGAAACTTTTACCTTCAATTGTGAAGAACTTAAACCATCCCGAACACTGCAATATATTTACTTGGGTGAAATGAAACACTTCCATGGTACTAAAACCCTCACCCAGGTTCAACGAAGAAAAGTTAATTAGGGTGCTTGGGATCACAAAGGCCATTGGGACCATTCTGACATTAAGAATTAGTCCTTCCATGCATGCATCGCATTTCACAGAGGAAGGGTCTAAACCAACGAGAGATGCTGGCCTTAATCCACCATGATGGAAGTAAAAAGGAGATCTGAAACTCCTTAATGTAGGGATTATTTATCCCATTTAGTAAATGGGTGAGTCTCTAGTTCCAAAAAATCGGCATCGCGGTGGTCAAGAATGAGGAAAAGCGAGCTTGTGCCAACTAGAGTTCAAACTGGGTGGAGAGTTTGCATTGACTATCGTCGAATGCGAATCATCGCGGATCATTTTCTCGCCATTCATTGATCAAATGCTTGAAAGGTTAAGTGGTCACTCATTATTGTTTTCTTGATGGTTATTAGGGTTATAATCGATCGTTATCGCTCCGACCAAGAGAAAGCGACATTCACATGCCAACATTTGCTTACTGTTTGGTCTGTAACGCTCACCTTACTTTCCAAAGGTGTATGATGAGTATTTTTCTGATTATGTGGAGAACATCATTGAGGTATTTATGGATGATTTCACGGTTTATGGTGATTCTTTCGATAAATGTTTAGATAACTTACACTTGTTCTTAAACGATGCATTGACCTTAACCTTGTGCTTAATTGGGAAAAATGTCATTTTATGGTTAATCAAGGTATTGTCTAGGCCATTATTTGAAAAGGGATTGAAGTTGATAAATCTAAGATAGATCTTATCGCTCCTTACCACCTCCCAGTGTGAGGGAGATTCTTTTCTTTGGTCATGCGGTTTTATCGCAGGTTTATCAAGGACTTCTCCAAGATAGCTTTACCTCTCTGCTTTACTTGAAAAGGATGCAACGTTTGACTTCATGAAGAGTGCGAAGAGCTTTTAAAAGTTAAAGAGGTTTTGACATTTTGATTCAACCACCAAATTGGGATTTACCATTTGAGATTATGTGCGATGCAGTGACTATGCTGTTGGAACCGTGTTGGGCCAGCGTGTGGGCAAGCTTCCTCATGTCATCTATTATGCCTCTCGTACATTGAATGATGCACAACAACTACTCCACCACGGAGAAAGAACTTTAGCGATTATCTTTGCCTTAGAAATTTCGTTCATATTTAATTGGATCTGGGTAATCGTTTACTCGACCATTATTAACTTGCTCACCAAAAGGATGCCAAACCGCGCCTTATACGATGGATACTTATTGCAAAGAATTTGACATAGAGATTCTAGATAAAAGGTTACGAAATTTGGTGGCAGATCATTTGAGTCGACTTATTCATAACGAAGATGAACTTCCATGAGAACTTTCCGGATGGCGTTATTACATGTAGGTATAGTTACTCCTTGGTATCTGAGATATTGTTAATTATTTGGTTACCGGAGACGATCTGAAAAGAGATAACTTGTGCTCATCAAGATCAAAGTGATGCAAGTATTATGTGTGGGATGAGCCGTACTTGTGGAAGCGTTATTACGATCAAGTTATTAGAAGGTGTGTACCCGAAACTGAATTTACTTCTATTCTCACCTTTTGTCATACTTTGGCTTGTGGAGGACATTTTGGACCAAAGAGACCAGCCCTTAAGGTACTTGCGAGTGGTTTTTATTGGCCATCACTATTTAAAGCGCATATTTGTTTGCAAATCTTGTGATCGTTGTCGGAAGAGTAATTTGGGACTAGAAATCAAATGCCACAATCTCCCATTCTTATAGTTGAGATTTTTGATGTTTGGGGCATCGACTTGGGACCATTTCCTTATCATTTAGTAATCTATATTGTTCTTCTGGTTGATTATGTTTGAAAATGGGTGGAAGCAAAAGCCACTAACTTGATTCTAAGGTTGTGGTAGATTTTATAAAGAGTAACATCTTTACAAGGTTTGGAACACGAAGGCAATTATACAGAGACTCAACAGTCGGGTAGAAGCCCTCTTCGAAAATACAACATCACTTGAGGTGTCAATCATTACCATCCTGAAGCTAGTGGGCAAGGATTGAGGTGTCCTAATAGGTGAAATCAATCCTTGAAAAGAGCAGTTAATCCAAATAGAAAGAATTTGGAGCTTACGACGATGATGCACTTTGGGCATATAGGACCGCATCAAACTCGTGGTATGTCACCTGAGGTTGGTATATGGTAAGCCTTGTCATCTTCCAGATGGAACTTGAACATAAAGCATGGTGGCGTGAAACAATGTAACATGGGCCCAGGGCCTTGAAAACGAAAGCTCAATTACAAGAATTAGAGGAAATTGAAATGATGCCTATGAAAGTTCACGAATCTATAAGGAAAAGACTAAGGTTTTTCATGACAAGCGAGATCTTGAAAGAATTTTGAAGTTGAAGAAAGTTACTGCTATTCCATTCTACTTAAGTTGTTTCGGGTAAATTCGTTCTCGATGGGTTGGGCCTTTTGTTGTTATTAATATTTTTCCTCGTAGTGCGATTGAGATCAAGAGCTTAAAGACGGTAAAGAGTTCAAAGTTAATGGTCATTAGGTTGAAACCTTACTATGAAAAATTTCAAACACTTTCGATGTAGAGGGGCTCCACTTGAACTGCGTCGTTGATGAGTGAAACTTGAGAACCGGTCATTTGAGGACAATAAACAAGCGCTTATTGGGAAACCCGAATGGTGGAGAAAAGATTTTGAGCAACGCCATATGATTTGATTTTCTCTCTCATTCTTATTTACTTTACCTACGTTGTGTTGAATTTTGTTTGTTTACATTTGTGTGTCTCATCTCATTTTCCCATGTTTAATTACGTCTTTTGTTAGCAAACACATTGAGGACAATGTAAAAATTATGTGGGGATTTCGAACTTAGTTTTTGTTGATTCGTCTTTTTTTTTTTAAAAAAAAAAAAAAAATTTTTTTGAATATTAGCCGATTGATAAAATTTGATTGACAATGAATATGGATTCTTAGAAAGGGTTGAATATTACCTTAGGATTTATACTTGATTCTTGTGTTGATTTCCTCTTGGTGAGATTCTTTAAACCATGAGCACTAATATCAATTCTTTCATAATTTTGACTTAGAATTTGAGATTGACGACTGAGTTGAGAATTTTAAATTGAGTAAATGTATTTGTCTTGATTCTTATCTCCACTGGTCTAGTATACCAGCACCGTAGTCGAAATAGCTACCTATAACCCTTAAGAGTGAAGCTATCCTTGAGTAATTTGGGCCTATGTACCACCAGTATGTAGAGGATAATCTACCATGAGAAGAAGGCTACCTTAAGGGGTAGAGTGAAAGCTCCTGACTAAAAAAAAAAAAAAAAAAAAAGAACTTCAAAAGAAAATGCACACAAATGCCTGTAAAAGAAAAAAAAAATTGGAGATCAAGATGATAAGATTAGTTTGACCTACTCTTTTCTTTGTTCAAGGCAAAGGCTGTTGATATTGAAGATTTTGGGAATGAATTTTAATTGAATTGATTCACATGAGAATCGAAGAGAGATGTGATTGACTATTGAATTTAAGTTAGAACTTCGATAATATTTGAAATTTTCTTTGAGCTATATGATTTATGCAATCTTTGAGGCTAGCTTTATTTTAAATTCCTTTGTTCTTTTTCTGCTAAAATAAAAAAATGCAATGATGTTTGTGGGTATCATCGCTGAAGCCCTCACGAGACTATAACTCGTCCACTAGGGCCGCCTAGGGGTTTAAAGGCTTGTTGCATACGCTAAATGCAATCGTGATTTCCTACGAAAGTGGACTAGTTTAGGTTTTCTTTTTATTTTTGTTCTAGGTTTGCTCGAGGACGAGCAAAGGGCAAGAATGAAATTTGATAAGTGCATATTTTCATATATTTTGCTATTAATTTCTCTATCTTTTCTTGTTTTGGTCTTAAATATTCTAGTTATTTTAGTTAATTTTAATTTAGTAACTTATATTTTATTGTGTTAATTTTATCTTAATTTTATTTATTTTGTTATTTTAGGTATATTTTGGAATTAAAAGAAATTAAATCGAACATTTAAGAAAGAGATCTGCTTGAAGAATTAGAAAGGGAAATAATTAGAGATTTTTGGAAACCAAGAAAACCAACAAAATTAATTCATGCATATTCAGAAGATTATGACCATCACGTGGAGATTAAAGAGGGAATTGAATTTAATTCAATTTGGCGGCTTCATTTAATTGGAATCAAGAATCTTAAAGGGTAATAACATGTGCAAGCATTAAAGTGGCTTTGGCTTGCTCATTGGTTAATATGGGAAGCAAATTGAACAAAGAAGAAAAAGGAAATGGCCATATTTCATGCACGTGAATTGCCTAAACAAGTGGTGGACAAAGCATTGAAGAATTCATTTACAAAGAGAATATGGCAAGTCACGTGGATGGGCTTTGGTTTCAATTCTGATTGGCTTAGGAATGAAATAGGCGGCTGGGCTTTTGCTTTTAATTCTTTTCATAAGAGGATTTTACAAGCCACAACATTATAAAAGGGGAAAGCCAAGCGGAAGCAAAGAAGAGAAAAAGGATGCCAGCGAAGAGAAAATAAAGAGAAGAGCAGCAGCTGCAAGTTTGGAGCAAAACCGATCCAGAGGCAATTCGGCAGCAAGAGGAAAATCAGCAGCCGGAATTCAATTGAAGAAAAAGACAGCCGCTTGAATTAATCTCCATGATTGGTTTTGTCAATTCTCTTATTTCCAATTCAATTATGTTAGGCTAGATTTTTATTTGGTTGAGGGTGAATTCAAAACCGTAAACATGCTATGCAATTAAATTTAAATTCTATCATTCAATTTATTTAATTGAGATTGTTTATGTTCTTCTATAATTAATGTTCATGGTCTATTCTTGTTTTATTTTGGTGGCCAATTAGATGGGACTTGAATAAATTCTATTACTAGAATTAAAATTCTTGATCCGTAATTGTCTTGATATTTTAATCATAAGTAGCAGGTTGGAATTAATGATTTCAATTGGAGAACATAACCTAGGTTAAATAATCCGAGCTTGTGTGTTTATTGCCTAGATCAACCTAATATCTTTCTTTGTTTAATGCTTCCATTATCTTAAATTTAAAGAGCTTGTTTTAAATTGTTTAATGGTTAGAGATTAGGTGAAGAGCTTATTTTGCCTAACGACACACTAAGGAAAGATTGAGACTAACAGAGCTTATTGTTGTCTACGGTTGATAGTTTTAATATAAATTGATGATAGAATTGACATATTATGTGCATGTTTGGTGGTGGCGAATGATCCTTTAACCAAAGTTTTCATCATTATTATTTCTTTCTCCTTTAATTAGAGTTTTTATTAAATTCTTGTTCGTAATTTTAATTTCTTTATTTCTTACTATTTAGTTAAAAATTCATAAACCCCCCTTTTATTTTTAATTGGCATTTTCTTTAGTTAGATTAATTTATATTACTATTATTATTATTATTATTATTATTATTATTATTATTATTATTATTATTATTATTTTATTTTAAATCTTGCTTTGGAGTTAATAATAAATATAACTAGCATAGTCTCTGTGGGATCGATCCTTACTCGCTCTGTACTAATTATTTATATTAGTGGTAAGGTTTTAAATTTGGTGCATAACGACACTACCTTACTATAAGCAATGGATTCAATGAACCGACATTAAAGCATGTCTTTACGGCTTCCCTCCCCAGAAAACTCCAACGAGCATCCAGAGACAACTCACGACATCCAATCTTTCAGACAACATCTCTCTTGGCAAAATCTTCCGACTTGCCAAAACTTGTCTTGACAAACTGCGAGCAAAAGCAGTTCTTCAAGGCTGTTGAAAGACAAAGAACCTTTCAAAAAGCCTTATTGCGATCAAATGCCACACGAAAAAGGATTGCGATTGCGGTTCAAAGAAAAAAGCGGCATTTTGGAAATTGAAAACTCCGAATTTTCATCGAAACCTCGAGATCCGAAAGCCCTACCGGTTCTTCGAAAAATCTTCCTCCTCGAGAGAATTCAAGCGAAAGCAATCAAGCGAGATGTTTCATCTGCAAGAGAAAAAACCCTTATGCCAAAGATTGTCCCAACAAAGAAAAAATCCATCAGTTAGTTGAGCATCTTGACAACTACTCTCCTTGCCAAAGATGAGTGGAATCCTATTTCGAACAAGATGAACGATGATGAAAGCGATGTTAGCACTCTGAAATTCCTCGATTGAGGTGACCGGTCTCAAGTGATTTTCCACCATTACTCTCCTGGATACTGGTTCCTATCCAATCCATCGAAACTCAGGATCTTGCCTCAAAATTCCAAAAGGCCCATTCCGAATGGTCTTATAGAACACATGTTAAACCCCATATTCTTCCATCCGAATATTGGACCGGTTTGAAGAACATTTCAAAGTCATCGATGGCAAACTCTTCACCACCTCTTTGATTACCAAAAACCCATTTAGTATTCAATTTTCCCCAGTGTGTCATTTGGACGAGGTTATTGGTTCACTCTTCCTAATAAGGATATTTTGTTGGGTTTTGACATCCTTCACCAAATCAAACACCTCGAATCATCCCCAGGAATCCGAAAGTCAAGTCCATGTTCAAACCATTCGCGGACATTCGAAACTCTCATTTAAAACTCCCCGGTCTGCGGGATATTTCAACCAAACTTTTGAGTTTACAGAAGTCCCGTTACGAAAGTTCACCCGTCCAAATCACGTGGAAAAATAAGTCTTTCTTCGTTAAGTTACCCTTGGCTGAATGAAGACATTAACCCATTACCCATCCAGGAATGAGTCCTTCGACATTACTCTCAGCCCAAAAGAATGTTCCGATTGTTAGCCCAAGGTTTAATTGAGCCTGAAGTTCTCATGGGCTTTTGAAGCCTTTTATGTTGAAAAGCGTTACGAAATTGTCCGAGGAAAAGCCTAGTCATGACTACCAATTAAACATGTTTTACAAGATGACAAATTTCCTTTGCCTCAGACAAAGCATGTTCACTTTTCTCAAAATGCCCGGATCTTTTCAAAATTTGATTTAAATCGGTTTTTGGCAACTAGGCATTGAACCTCGAGCAATACAAAGCCGCTTTTGTATTCCCATGCCCATTTCAATGGACCGTCCTACCCTTTGGTCTCAAAACTGCCCCATCCATTTTCCAAAAATCCATGGTCCAAATCTTCCAACCCATTTTGCTTCATTGATTTACATTGATGACATCTTACTTTTTTCAGGCTCGCATGATGAACATCGCATTTAACTCAATTCTATGATCTTATCAAAGTCATGGAATCATGCTATCCGCCAAGAAAAGCACCATTGCTACAGGATAATATTGAATTCATGGTATGATGTTAAAGATGGACACTTACTAGCCGGGAAAACATTGCCCTTCGCTTTCGGATCGTGACTTTCCAAAGGCAAATTCAATTTATTATCAATTACATCGATTTCATCCCATATGGATCATTACACTCATCATCTTTGGCTTTATTGAAAAAAGCCCCAGGTGGAATCTTGACCCAGCTGGCACATCCTTCTAAAAAGCGAATCGCCAAAATCCGCCTCCTTTAAAGTTGATTCTTGTGAATCGGTATATTGCGGAGATGCAAGTGATGAATCGTAAGGGGTGCCATCCTCCTCGAAGAACTCAATGACAAGGAGACACTTTATAAACTACGCTTTAGTGGACATTTTACGACAAACCTTACCGTAGCGTGTTCAAAGAAATCTTAGCGGTGAGAATGGCATCAAAGTTTGAGTATCATTTGATTGGACACCATTTTCTCATCGAATGGACTTTCAGCCTTCCCAATATCTTTCATTTCAAAGGTAAAAGCATTTAGAAAAAATGTTACTTTCAGTTAAAGATTGGTTTTCAAATATGACTTTTCAAATAAGCGTATAAAGGGATCGAACTTTCGTCCTGATATGCTCTCCAGACTTCTCGGCAAAACCCTCTCACCTGTTTTCCACCTCATTTCCAATTATCTCCATGTAGCTACCTTTACTCTCGAGAAAACTTTTCCCTTTAACAAAACTTTCTATTACATTTTAGCGCATCCAATTTGCTAGAAAAGCTCTCTTTGCTTTTCATGAAAGCTACCTTGTCCTGACCTTTTCCTTTTTCCACTTTCCACCAGGAAAATCATTCACGGGTTTAACCCTTGATCCGAACCGAGACACCCAAGATGTGTTATAATGCGTTTGGTGCCCTAACAGGTCCTTTATAACAACTAATCCTTCCATTTCTCTACTTTGGAGCATCTCGCTTAATCGAGACAATGCCACTTCTCTTACAGGACATTACTTGAATGGTTCTCCCCATCCCACGGGTGGAGAAAGAAATTCATCGAAATATACAACCTTGACATGCCTACCCCACGAAGCACAAATTTCATAGGTTTTATTATTCCCTTGAGGCCCTTGCGACATCAGACACTGATCTCTTTTGGACTGGTCAATCGTTTGTATACCATGAAAATGACATACAAGACGTCCTTGCACAATTACCTTTGCCAATTAAACCACCAACCTCACTCTCAGCCAAGTTGTTCTTTGTCCTTGTTGCTTTCCATGTGTTTGTCTTGTTTGTCATAATGATGTTTCACTTTATGCTATGTAATTTTTAAGTTGCTTTTACTTTAAGCTTTTGCTTTTGCTTTTGTCAAAGTCATTACTTTAATTATTAAGCGCTTTTGTCTTTTAGAATAATTAAAGTTGTGCCCGTTATAAAAGATAGGGGTCTTGTCTGTCTTCCTGGAATTCTCCTCTATAAAGAGTTCTCCCCTCCTTTGTAAGATATAGAAGTTGAATAGAGTGAAACATTAATAATTATGCAAGCATAAAGTGAAAGCAAACTTTAATAATTATGCAAGCATAAAGTGAAACATCATTATGACAACAAGACAAACTACTTTATGGAAAGCAACAAGACAAACAACTTTATGGAAGCAATTCTTCGTCTTGGATGACTTCCGATCTCATGCTGCAAATTACGTATCACCAGTGAGGGTGTTTTGGAGGTGCTGCTGGTGAAGAAGCAGGGAAACTTTGAACTTTTACAGGAGGGACCAGCGTGAGTGGATAAGGCAATTATAGTCTTTAGGGGTACACTTTGGGTATACTTAGGAAGTTTGGTGGCTTTGTCAACTTTGGATGGTTGACTGGTGGTTTGGAAGATTGGGTTGAGGTCTGGTTCGTAGGGGCGGTTCGTCAAATGTGGAGTTGAGAAGCTGGTGAAGGTGTTAGCTCTAGGAAAATGCATCCCGTAGGTCTTTGGGAATCCTGAAAATCGATGTGTAATCGGTTTTCTTCTTTTGATGATGATACACAATGGACTGGGTTTGGATATAAGGCGGATGAAATTAGAGTGCATCATGAGGAGGTCATGTTGAGGACTGGGAGGTGTGGGAGATATCTGAGGTTAAATTAGGCGGAGGTTGGTGGTTTAATTGGCAAAGGTAATTGTGCGGACATCTTACCTGTAATGTCATTTTCAGTCCTGGTATATGTGGATGCGTTAGACCATTCATATACTGCGATGCTTGAGTCGAAAAGAGATTGGTATGCGGATGTTGGAAAGTATGGCACATGTGAATAATAAAAGCGAGGTAAACATTTGTCTTCCAGAAGCGGGCGTGAACATCACGTTGAGGTTGTAAATTCGGCCGATTCTGTTGCGGTTTCTTTCTCCAAGTGGGATGAGGAGAACCATTCAAGTAATGTCGATTAAGAGAGTGGCATTATGCGGATTAAGGAGATGCTCGAGTGGGGTAATTGGTGGTGGCCTTTGGTGGCATAACGGGATTAGGCACCGAATGTACCGTACATCTTGGTGGTGTCCCCAGTGGAATCGAGGTTAAACACGGCAGAGCAGATTTTGAGAGTGGAAAGTGGAAAAGGAAAAGTGCGTGACAGGTAGGCTTTCATGAAAAAAGTGAAGAGCACTTCACAGCAAATTGTTGATGGCAGCGAAGAAAGTTTTGTTAAGGAAAAGTTTTCTTGGTGAGAGCTTACGGGGAGGCCAGTGAGGTAGCCATGGAGATAATTGGAAAATGATAGGAGGATGGAAAAGCGAAGGGTGAGAGGGTTTTACGGTTTGGAGAGTACAGGAGAGCATACTCAGGGATGAGGTTAGGATCCACTTTTATATGTGGTGAAAAATCATATTTGGAAAACCAATCTTAATCAAAATGAGTAACATTTTTTAGGAGCAGTTTACCTTTGAAATGAAAGATATTGGGAAGAAGGTTTGGTGTCCATTCGAATGAGAGAAAATGGTGTCGTCAATCGGATGATACTCAAACTTTTGATGCCATTCTTTACCCATTGGAATTTCTTTGAACACGCTGGTAATTAGCGTGTTATGGGAAAAATGTCCTAAGGCGTGGCGATAAAGTGTTCACTTGTCATTGAGTTCTTGAGGAGGATGGCTGTGATTCATCACTTGCATCCGATGCAATATCGCTTCCATCGGTAATCAACTTTAAAGGGCGGATTTCGCGATCACCTTTAGGGTAGTATTATTGTGAGTATTCGTTCACGGGCTTCTTTTCAATAAAGCGAAAGATGATGAGTGTAATGATCCACATGTGGGATAAATCCACGGATGTAATTGATAATCTTAGAAAGCCCATTGAATTGCCTTTTGGAAGTTCTTTGATCTGGAAAGTGAAGCGGTCTTAACGGGCAATGTGCTTTTCACAGGTAGTGTCCATCTTTATGATCGTACAAGAATTCATATTATCTGTAGCAATGGTGCTTTTCTTGGCGGATAACATAATTCCGTGACTTTGGATAAGATCATAGAATTGAGTTAACATTTGGCGATGTTCATCGTATGAGCTGAAAAAAAAGATATCATCAATGTAAATCGTCATGAGGCAAAATGGGTTGGAAGATTTGGACCGTGGATTTTGGAAAATGGAGGGCGATTTGAGACGAAGGTGGGGCGTCCATTGAAATGGGCATTGGGAAAAAGCGGTTTTATAGCGTTCGGATGGTTCGATGCCTGGTTGCCAAAACACGATTTTAAATCAATTTTGAAAAAGATACAGGCATTTTGAGAAAAGTGAACATGCTTTATCGTCGAGGTAAAGGAAATTTGTCATCTTGTAAAAGCATGTTTAATGGTGGTAGTGATGACTAGGCGTTTCTTTCGGACAATTTCAGAATGCTTTCAACGTAAAAACTTGGCAAGCCCATTGAGAACTTGTGGCTCAATTAAACGCTAACAATTGTGAACATTCTTGTTGGGCTAGGAGTAAGTCGGAAGGACTCGTTCTGGATGGGTAGCTTTAGTTGGGTTAATGTCTTCATTTTAGTTTGAAGGGTAACTTAATGAAGAAAGACTTATTTTCCTGAGGATTTGGATGGGTGAACTCGAATGGGACTCACGGGCGAAACTTCAAAAGCTTGGTTGAAATATCCTGGTAAAGGCGGGAGTTCTTGAACAAATTAGAGTTCAGAATGTCTGTGAATGGTTTGAGCAGGACTTGACTTCAGGATTCAGGGAATGATTTGGAGGTGTTGATTTGGTGAAGGATGTCAAATCAACAAGATATCCTTATTAGGAAGGTTGAACTGATAACAATAACTTGGTCGAATGACCTGATTTGGGAAAATTTGAATACCGATGGGTTTTTGGTAATCAAAGAGGTGGTGAAGAGTTTGCCATTGTGACTTTGAAATGTTCTTGCTGGGTCCAATATTACGATGGAAGAATATGGGGTTCAACGTCTTGTGTTGGGCACCGATGTCTATAAGACGAATTCTTGGAATGGGCCTTTGGAATTTTGAGGCAAGATACGGGTTTGATGGATGGGATAGGAGCGTAGTATCGAGGAGAATGTAGCTGTTGGTGGAAAATCACTTGAGGCGGTCCTTATCGAGAGGAATTACGAAGTGCGAACGTTGTTTCATCATTGGGTTCGTCTTGTTGGAGAAATAGAATTCCGTTAAATACTTGGCGGAGAGTAATCTGTAGTTGCTTGAAGATGCTCACTAATGTAGGATGGATTTTTCTCTTTTGTTGGGACAATCTTTAGGCATAGTGGCCTTTTCTCTTTGCATGAAGCATCCTTGATTGCTTTCGTTTAATTCTACGGAAGGGATGATTTCTTCGGAAAAACTGGTAGAGACTTTCGGGATCTGCGAGGTTTGGAGGAAAGTTACGGATTTTGAATTTCGAAAATGCGTTTTTTCTTTGAAGCGCATGATCACTTTTCTTGTGGCATTTGATCTGCAAATAAGGCTTTTTTGCAACACTTGGAAAGGTTCTTTGTCTTTTCAGGTTCTTTGAAAAAGCTTTTTGCCTAAAATTTGTCAAACAAAGTTTTAATTTGGAAGAATTTTGCCAAGAGATGTTATCTAGGGAAGATTGGATCTTTGTGAGTTGTCTCTACGGATGTCGGGTTGGAGTTCTTGGAAGGAAGCGAAAGGGCATGCTTTAATGTCGGCTCATTAGATCCATTAAAGCTTATAGAATAGGCGAGGACGTTTATAATGGAAGTCAAGATCCTTAGCATTGAGGGCGGCATTTTCATGTTGAGATAATCTAAGTCAGCGACTTGAAAGGCTGGAAGAATTCGTAAGGAATTGATCATGAAATCTGGCAGAGCAGAAACTTGGGAAGGTCAACAAAAGCTGTAATTGGCGATAGCCTAACGAATCAAACAATCTCTTAGAGCACCCGTGAAGCAGTAGCAAATTCTCTAGGGTGATTGAGTTGTTGCTCTGTTCTGGAAGGTCAATCGAGCGGACATTTCATTGGTCGGTCACGCCGTTTATGAGATGGAAGATCATCAATATGAACCATGGACCATTGGCGATTTTGGCTAGATGGATTGAATGCAGGTTGGTGGAGTTTGGTTTGTGGCGAGAAGATTGGGCATATCTTAACACGAAGAATATCAACATATGGAGTGCGGAGGAGGTTTGGCCTTGAGGAGGTTGATCGAGGTTGGCCGTGAATTGTGATATCGGCCTAGACTTTTGAATCAACATGGATCTTGAAGATTACATGTCGATTTGGTATGAAATTTCTGAAGGTAGATTTGAATCGGAAGTTTGGTATGCATCGTGAGATGGATGGGTATTGTGTGAAGCGATAAAGCTTGGTTTATGGGTTCTTTATCCTTGGATTGGGTAGGGACTGATAATGGAGCTAGCGGTGATGGCAGTGTAGAACTAGGAGATGGTTGGCCAGGGATGGTCAGAGAGGAAGGATGAAGAGGGGCAGGTCGAGGCTGCGGTCGAGGTTTGGGTTTAGGTTTAGGTGGTGGTGGCAAAGGATTGTCTCTGAAAAGAGTATGAGTCATGCCAAATAACTTGGAAGGGTCATACTGTTTAATAGGAGAAAGCATAGAGGCAAAAGGATGATAAGTTGGACCGATGGAAGGGATAGGAGGTGAAGTGGTGAAAAGGGTAGGTCTCTGTTTTTCAGATTCAATCCCAGGCAAGTTAAACTTTTAGCGCTGATTTCCACTTTCTTTTGGTCAAATTCGGACCATTGTCATGTGGAGGCAAGCATGGCTGTAACTTTCTGAATCAGGTTAGCCAATTAGGAGTGAAGATTTTGAGTGGATCTGCTGCATCTGCGTTGATGGAGTCAACACTTGGTCTCAATCAATGGCCGATTCATGGCTTGATGTGCTCAACTTTTTGGTGCACAAAGTATCATTTTAGGCCACCAGCATTTGAGTTTGCCGTTGAGGACTGATTCAAAAAGGTTTAGGGGCTCCAGTGGCGATGGAGGTAATAGGTGAAGGATAAAGGGTTTGGACACAACATTTCGTTGGGGATCGGTGTGGGGTTCAAAGGAGGAAAGGAAGAAAATGTCGGAAGAGGTAGAGGAAAACATCACTTCTGACAGTGGTTGGGCGATGGTGTTGGGTTTAGGAGTGGTGATGGAATCTCGATTTGTGTTTGGCAATCCGTTTAAGTTCTTTTTGATGGCGGGTAATGGGTTTGGTGGAGGTGGAGGATCCGATGGTGGTTTAGAATCATGGATGGTCGTGGGACAAGAAGTTTTTCACTTTTAGGTTTCTTTTTCTTGTGGTTGCATAATCGCCGTGTTCTTTCATCCCATGAGGGACAATTTGGGTCACTTACATGGAACCGAGGGCATCCATAGGAAGTAGTTGTGCTTGGGCTGGATAAAGCAGACCATGGTAACCTTGATTAAACCACATGGCGAGATCTTCTGGTATCTGAGCGGTATGATCGTTGAAGAATAAGTAAGGAGGCGAGGCTCTTGTGGAGCAGGAGGTGGTTTAAAGGTCATTGGCTGTTCCATCTTGTAAATCTTTCAAACGTACTTTCAGGATATGAATAGGAGGCGTATTATTATGGGCATTCATAGTTGGAGATCCGTTCAAGTGGCATAAGCTTGATGAGCTCATGACGAAATTTATCTTGGGATCTGGATGATTGTCGGGATGCACGGTCGGTTCTGCTAACACCATGAGGGTGTCAGAGAGCTGTTCTGGAGAGGGGAGATCTAAGGCATTATTTAGAAGCCTGTAGACCAGATGGAGCTGTAAAGTGGCAATATTTGCAGAAGAAATTTGTTCAGCACCTTGAAACTGAACTTGGACATTCAAGGTTGTGGTAAATTTGGATCTTGGAGAAAAGGTTGAAATTGGGATGAAAGTGAGGTAAAACACTTCCTGCGTGAAGGGTTGTGAGGACGGTCGATACTTGACATCTTGTCTTTATTTAAGCAAGATATCAAGCGAGCAAGGCAATTTGTATGGTAATCCTTTTCTTCCAATGAAGAGTAAGTTGAGTGCCTCCGAAGATGGAGATGGGTAAAACCTTGGCGTTCCGGTTAAATCAATTCGGAGGGATGTCAAGAGTGACATATTGCTCGCGAGGGTTGCTTGGAGAGAACGATGATCCGGCGAGAAAATGGATATATTAACTTTAGGGTGAGGTCTTGGTGGATATGAAGTCTGACGGATCTGCGGGTAAAAGAAGCTGGGCGTTTGTATAGTTGGTAAGAAATGAGGAGAGGTATGAAGATTCAGATTTGGTGGATTCGGGGATGTAGGAGTATTCTACAAGATTTTCAATTTTGTTGGCGATGTATGAAGTCTGAGTTTGACAAAGAAAGAGTAGAAGAAAAGAATGCTGGAGGTGAAGGATTGGAAGAGGAAGTAGAAGCAATGAATGAGAAATTCTCTATGCGTCTGAAGTCTATGGATCAAAAAAGAAAAAGACTTAAATTATACCATTTGAGCATGAAAAGCAGGGAGTTTAGAAAAGCGGGTTTCAAGGCATGGCTCGATACCATTTAGGGTGAAATGCATTAGGCGTTGTTATACGAACTGACAGTTAAAAGCATTCTTTGGACGATGATCCATAGTGCTTCGGGTTTCAGCCGATATACCTCTGTGTCAAAAAAACCTTTAAAGCATTTTCTCGGGTTAACCAAGCAGACTTCTGCTTTAGTAAAGCGAAGTGCAAACCCGGATAAGAAATGGTGAAAAGTTTTACGATACGCAGGATCCTTCTTGGAAGAAGTCTGAGCGTACTTCCTTAGGTTTTCAAAATGAACAAATTTAATTCTTTATTCTTTTCTTTCTTAGAACTTCGTTTGCGAGAGAAGAGGTTTAGGATTCATGTTGGAAGAGAAAACACGAGTTTATTCTTTCGAACTTATTCCCGATTCCATTTAGGGTGAAGTACGGCTCTGATACCATTTAGGGTGAAATCGTTAGGCGTTGTTATGGAACTGTGATTAAAAGCGTTCTTTGGGCGATGCAGTCCATGGCTCAGTTTATATACCTACTGTAGTCCAAAAACCTTTAAAGCATTTTCTCGGGTTATACAACAACAGGACTTCTGCTTTAGTCTAAAGCGGTGCAACCACCCAGGATAAGAAATGGTCAAAAGTTTTACGATGCAGGATCCTTCTTTGGAAGGCAAGTCGAACGCATACTTATAGGTTTTCAAAATGAACAAATTTAATTCTTTATTCTTTTCTTTCTTAGAACTTCGTTTGAGAGAGAGAGGTTTAAGGATTCATGTTGGAAGAGAAAACACGAGTTTATTTCTTCGGAAACTTATTAGATTCGATCTCATTTCGGGAGGAGAAAAGCGGTCAAAACGGATAAGAAATTAAAAGTTTTCGATGCAAGGAAAGCCAAGTGCATGCAAATTTCGAAGATTGGAAGTTCCATGAGTCATTGTTCATTGTTTGAGAAAGCAAAATAAAAAGAGAATGCGTGCGAGGGATCCTTGAGATTAGGACTTACTCGAGTGATTAAGACTATGCTTTTACCTTTTTAGAAAGCTAAGCCCGCGTCAAGACTTGGGACAAGTGGACAAAAGATAAAACATGCTTACAAAGACTTTTACGTAAATGCTTACAAGACTTTTCTGGTGGCAAAACCAAAGCGTAAGACAAGCAAACAAAACGTAAAGTAAAACATAATGATTACAACAAGACAAGCTACTGTTATTGAAACAGCAAGACAAGCGACTTTATGGAAGCGGAGATTCATGTAATCGTCTTGGATGGTGTCAGTTGCAGTCCGTATCACGAGTGATGATGCCTTTGGAAAGGCGTTTTGGAGGCTTTGGATGCTTGCAGGGAGGGACAAGCATGGTGGATGAGAACAGTGTATGCTCTTGGGTACACTTTGGAGTATACTTAGGGAAGTTTGGTGGCTTTGTCACTTTGGATGGATTTGGTGGTCGTTTAGAATGTTGGGTGGAGGTCGCAGTTGAAAGGTCGAGGTTCGTCCATTGTTGGTTGGGGAAGCTGGTGAGAGGTGTTGGCTTAGGGAGAAATGCATCCCATGGGTCTTGGGAATCACCGGAGCAGGAAATCGTGTCGGTTTCTTCCTTGATGATGATAGGTTGGACTTTGGTTTGGATATAGGCGGATGGAGTGGGGATCGTGGGAGGTCGTGTTGTGGGCCTAAGGAGGTGTGGAAGATGTCTTTAAGTGGCGGAGGTTGGTGGTTTAATTGGCTTAAAAAGTAATTGTGAAGGACATCTTGGATTTCATTTTGATAGCGGTAGATGTGGTCGCGATGAACCCGTTCATGCACGATCTTGAGTCAAAAGAGGTTGGTGTCTACGGATGTTGGAAGTATGGCTGTGAATAATAAAAGCGATGTGAACATATGTGCTTGAAGGCATATCGCTTCGAGGTTGTAAATTTGGACGGTTATTGTTTAGAGCTTCTCTCGCGTGGTATGGGGAGAACCGTTCAAATAAAGTCAGAATTAAGAGAAGTAGCATTATGCGGATTAAGGAGATGCTCAAAGTAGGAGAAATGGGAAGGATTAGCTTGGTTGCATAAAGGTATTTAAGCACTTAGGATGTACCAACCACATCTTGATGGTTTACTGGATGGATCGAGGTTAAACACAAAGGAGCAGTTTTACGGGTGGAAGGAGGAAAATGGAAAGGTTACATTACAAGGTGAGCTTCGTGAAGAAGCGAAGAGAGGCTTTTCTTGCAAACTCTTGGATGGCGAGAAGAAAAGGTTTGATTAAAGGGAAAAGTTTTCTTGGTGAGAGCTTAAGAGGTAGTGATGTAGCCATGGAGATAATTGGAAAATGGTAGGTGGTGGAAAAGCAAGGTGAGAGGTTTTGTGGTTTTGGAGAGTCTGGAGGCATGTCGGGGATAAGGTTACGGGATCCTTTATATGCTTGTTGAAAAGTCATATTGGAAAACCGATCTTTTAATCTGAGTAACATTATTTGCGAGAGCAGTTTTACCTTTCAAATGAAAGATATTGGGAAAGAAATTTGTCAAATTCGGATGAGAAAAATGGTGTCCCGTCGGATGATACTCAAACTTTGATGCCATTCTTTAAAGATTTCTTTGAACCTTGTATGGTAGTACATGTATATCGGAAAAATGTCCACTAAGCGTGGCGATAAAGTGTTCATGTCATTGAGTTCTTGAGGAGGATGGCACCCGTGATTAATCAACTTGCATACATGCTGTAGATCGCTTGCCATCTGTAATCAACTTTAAAGGAGGCGGTTTTTGATACGCTTTAGGGTAGTAATGACGGTTATTGGTGACATTCCATTACGAGGGCTTCTTTCAATAAAGCGAAAGATGATGAGTGTAATGATCCGTGTGGGAGAAATCACGGATGTAATTGATAATCTTAGAAAGCTATTGAATTTGCCTTTTGGAAGGATTCTTGATAAGAAAGTGAAGCATTCTTGGGCAATAATAACTTGGTAGTAGTCCATCTTTATGGTCATACCAAGGAATTGATATTATCACAATGGTGCTTTTCTTGGCGGATAACATAATTCCATGACTTTGGATAAGACCGTAATTGAGTTAACGGTGGCGATGTTCATCGTATGAGCTGAAAAGCAAGATATCATCAATGTAAATCGATCATGAGGCAAAATGGTTGGAAGATTTGGACCATGGATTTTGGAAAATGGAGGCGATTTGAGGCGAAAGGTAGGGCGGTCCATTGGAAATGAGCATTGGGAATACAAAAGCGGTTTTAACGTTCGGAGGAGTTCGATACCTGGTTAAAGCGATTTTAAATCAAATTTGAAAGATAAGGCATTTTGAGAAAAGTGAGCGTACTTTGTCGGTGAGGTAAAGGGAATTTGTCATCTTGTAAAAGCATGTTTAATGGTACATTGATCGATGACTAGTCGTTTCTTTCTCGGACAATTCGAATGCTTTCGACGTAAAAGGAAGCCCATTGAGAACTTGTGTGCTCAATTAAACCTTGGGATAACAATTGTGAACATTCTTGTTGGGCTAGGAGTAAGTCAGAATTACTCATTCCTGGATGGGTAGCTTTAGTTGGGTTAATGTATTCATTTAGTTTGAAGGGTAACTTAATGAAGAAAGACTTATTTTCCCTGAGGATTTGGATGGGTGAACCGAATGGGACTCGGGCGAAGCTTCAAAAGCTTGGTTGAAATATCACAGGTAAGGTAGGGAGTTTGGACAAATTGTAAGTTCAGAATGTCATGAATGGTTTGAACATGGACTTAACTTTCCAGTTAGTGGAATGATTTGGAGGTGTTTGATTTGGTGAAGGATGTCAAATCTAACAAGATATCCTTATTAGGAATGGTATGTCGAGCCAACCGTTTTTGAAACCCATTTCTAAACTCCATGTTTTCATAAAATGGTATAATTTAAGTCTTTTCTTTTGATCCATAGACTTGAGCAGAGAGAATTTCTCATTAAAGCCTACTTCTCTTCCATCCGATTACTCTTTCTTACTCTTTCTTTGCGAAATCCTGCACTTCTCATCGCCAACAAAATTGAAAATCTTGTAGAATACTCCTACATCCACGAATCCAATCGGTGAATCTTCATACCCTCTCCTAAATACTTACAAGCCCAGGTTCTTTTACCCGCGATGTCAGTACTCTCGTATCCACCGAAGACCTCGCAAAGAATATATCAGGTCTTCTACTTTGGATCAATGTTCTCTCAAGCAACCTATTGAGCAATATGTCACTCTTGACATCCCCTAAATTGATTTCCAAGAAGCCTTGAAGGTTTACCCGTATCTCCATCTTGGAGCATCCAGTTAATCACCTCTTCGTGGAAGAAAAGGATTCTGATTCACTTCGTCTTCTATGCTTGATAGGTTTACAGATCTTGTTATCGACCTTATCCTCACAACCCTTCATGCGAGAAGTGTTTTACTCGCTTTCAATTCGACCTTTCTCTCGAAGATCCGGAATTTGCCGCTTGAAGTCAAGTTGATTCAAGGTCTTTGACAATTTCTTCTGCAAAAATTGCCACTTTACACCACCAGCTGGTCTCTGAAAATCATGCCTTAGATCTCCCATCCAGAACACCACTCGACACCCTCGTGGTGTTAGGCGAAATCGACGAGATCAGAGCAATCATCCGGATCGAAACAAAATTCCCGTCATGAGCTCATCGAGCTTATGCCACTTGAATGGATCTCATATGAAACGGTTCCACGATAATACATCTCTATTGGACATCTGAAAGTATGTTTGAAAGGCGACAGATGGAGCAGGTCGAATGACCTTTAAACCGCCTCCAGGTGCTCCATGAGCCTCATAAACTCTCCTTTTACTTATTCTTCAATGATCGGTATTCGAGACTCGGAAGATCTGCCATTCTGAGTTTTAATTAAAGGTTACCACATTTATCGATAACAGCCATGGCCGCTTATGGGATACCTGGATTCCGGCATGTGTGAACCAAATTGTCCCTGCTGTGATGATTGGGAAGAACACGATGATTATGCAACCAAAAAAAACCTAAAGGAAAAAACTTCTGTCCCAGCAACATGTGACCTAAACCAGCCATCAGGATCCTCCACTCCACCGGCTCCATTTGCAGATTTCTGAAAAAGAACTTAAATGGATTGCCAAACATTGCAAATCGAATTCCATCACCTGACTCCCAGGCCTTGAACACCTATCGTCCAACCACGGTTTGTATGATGTTTTCCTCTACCTCTTCCGAATTACTCTTCTTCCTTTTCCTCCTGGAACCCGATCTGAAAATGTTGTGTCCAAACCCTTTATCCTTCACCTATTACTCCACACAGAGCCCACAAACCTTTTGAATCGGTCCTGTTGTAAACTCAAAATGCAGGGCCCCAAAAATGATACTTTGTTGCATCTTAATTCAAAAAGTTGAGCCATCGGTTCTTGGCAGATTGAGACCAAGGTTGACTCAATGCACGAATCACGGCGAGATCCACAAAATCTTCACTCCGGGTGGCCCTTCGATTGGAATTCGAGCCATGTACTTGCCGAGATCTGATGGTCGAATTTGACCAAAGGAAAGGAAATCGGTGAGGCTTAAAAATGAACTTGCCAGTTGAATCTGAAAAGCAGAGACTACCACTTTCACCCATCCCTTCGGTCAAACTTATCATCCTTTTGCCTCTATGCTTTCTCTGACCAGCATGACCCTTCCAAGTTATTTGGCATGACTTCATACTCTTTTAGAGACAATCCTTTTGCCACCACTTAAACAAACCCGAACCTCGTACTTGACCTCGGCGCCCTGTATTACGTCCTCTGACCATCCACAGCCATCTCCACAGTTCTACGCCATCACGGTAGCTCCATTATCATCCACCCAATCAGGATAAAGAACCCATAAACAGGTTCTTCGCTCACGATCCGCAAAAAACCGACGAACTTGATTCAATCATTTCAGATAGCCTAAAAGCGTCTGAGTCTTGACATCCAGGTGATTACGAAAATTCCTATCTTTGATATCACGAGAATCTTGATGTTAACTGATCAACCTCCTCGAGGCCAAACCTCCCCTCGGACCCGTATGTTGATATTCCTTGAAGTTGAAGAAGATATGCACGAATCTTACGCCCTGAGCCAAACTCCACGGACCCGATCCATCAGCCAAAATCGTCAAATGGCCCATGGTTCACATTTGATGATCTTCCATCTCGTATAAATGGGCGTGACTCAATGAAATGTACTTTGGATTGACCTCAGGATGCTAAAGACGGGGAGCAACTCAATCGATGATCCTTGAGAATTTGCTACTCGTTTCTGGTGCTTAGAGATTGGTTTGATTAGTTAGGCCAATTCTGATTACGGTTGTTGACCTTCCGAAGTTTCAAGTGCTCTTTGCGTACTTCATGATCAATTCCTTGGCGACCCTGCGATCTTTGAAGCTGTAGGCAGATTATCTCAACATGAAATCTGCTCCCTCAATCTTTGAGATCTTGACTTCCATTATAAGCGAATGTCCCTGCTATTCTATAAGCTTAATGGATTCAATGAGCCGACATTAAAGCATGTCTTTGGCTTCCCTTCGGAAGAACTCCAAACATCCGGAGACAACTCCGTCAAATCTCCTAGACAATATCTCTTTGGCAAAAATCTTCCGAAAACTTGTACAAACTTTGAGCAAAAGCAGTTTTCAAAAGCTGTTGAAGACAAAGAACCTTTAAAGTGCTTGCAAAAAGCCTTATTTACGAATCAAATGCCACGAAAAAGTTGCGATTGCAGATTCGAAAAAATGGCATTTGAAATTGAAAATTCTCCTCGAACCTCGCGGATCCGAAAGCCCTACGGAGTTTTGAAAAGAAATCATCACTCTTCGGAGGCGTTAAGCGAAAGCACTCAGTAGATGCCATCTGCAAGAAAAACCACTATGCTAAGATTGTCCCAACAAAGAAAAAATCCATTGGTTGAAGCATCTTCAAGCAACTATGATTACTCTCCTTGCAGATGAGCTGGAATTATTTCTCGAACAAGATGAACCCAATGATGAAAGTGTTAAGCGCCTTGAAATTCCTCGACTCAGACGGTGACCGATCTGAGTGATTTTCCACCGTGATTCTCTCCACTTGATACTACGGTTCTATCCGAAATCCATTGAACTCAGGATCTTGCCAAAATTCAAAAGGCCCATTCGTGATTGGTCTTATAGATCTTGGTGCCCAAGCATGTTGAACCCCGTATTCTTCCATCGAGAATATTGGACCCGGTTTGAAGAAACATTTCATCGATGGCAAACTCTTCACTCTTTGATTACCAAAAACCCATTGGTATTCAATTTTCCCAAGTGTGTCATTTGGACGATTTGAGCCATGCTTGCCCAATCGATGGTCGAAATTTGACCAAAAGAAAGGAAATCGGTAGGCACTTAAATGAACTTGCCAGATTGAATCAAAAGCAGCCTACCACTACTTCATCTATCCATCGGTCCAACTTATCATCCTTTTGCCTCTATCGCTTTCTCTATGATATGACCCTTCCAAGTTATTTGGCATGACTCGCCTCTTTTGAGACAATCCTTTGCCACCACCACCAAGCCTAAACCCAAACCTCGTACGGCCTCGACACGCCCTCTTCATCCTTCCTCTCGACCAATCTCCTAGTTCTACCTTTGCCATCACCTTAGCTCCATTAGATCCACCACCCATTTAGGGTGAAATCGTAAGCGTTATTATACGAACTGTGATTCAAAGCTGTTCTTTGGACGATGTCGCATAAGCTCGGGTTTCAGTAGATGTACCTCTGTAATCAAAAACCTTTAAAGCATTTTCTCGGGTTATACAACCCAAGCAGACTTCTCTTTAAATAGTCAAATGCAAACCAGGATAAGAAATGGTCAAAGTTTTACGATGCAGATCCTTCTTCGGAAGGCAAGTCGAGCATACTTCCTTAGGTTTTCAAAATGAACAAATTTAATTCTTTATTCTTTTTCTTTCTTAGAACTTCATTTGCAGAGAGAGAGAAGAGGTTTAAGGATTCATGTTGGAAGAGAGAAAACACGAGTTTATTTCTTTCAAACTTCTATTCGATTCCATTTAGGGTGAAGTACGGTATGGCTCTGATACCATTTAGGGTGAAGTACGTGGCGTTGTTATCTGGAACTAGCAATGTTAAAAGCATTCTTTGGACGATGGTCCATAAGCTCAAAGGTTTCAGATATACCTCTGTAATCAAAAACCTTTAAAGCATTTTTCTCAGGTTATACAACCCAAAACAGACTTCTCTTTAGATCAAAGCAGTGCAAACCCAGGGATAAGAAATGGTCAAAAGTTTTACGATGCCGCAGGATCCTTCTTTGGAAGGCAAGTCTGAGGCATACTTCCTTAGGTTTCAAAATGAACAAATTTAATTAACTTTTTTTTCTTTCTTGAACTTCACGTTTAGAGAGAGAGAAGGTTTAAGGATTGATGTTGGAAGAGATAAAACACGAGTTTATTTCTTTCAAACTTCTATTCGATTCGATCTATCCTTACAAGGGGAGGAGAATCCTTTATATAGAGGAGGATGCTTTCGAGAAGATGAGGAGGACCACTATCTTGTTTTGTAAAAGCAAAATAAAAGAGGCATGTGAGGATCCTTGAGATTAGGACTTCTACAGTGATTAAGACCTATGCACACCTTTTTAGAAAGCTAAACCCGATCAAGACTTGGACAAGTGGAAAAAGATAAAGCATGCTTACAAAGACTTTTACATGCATCTTACAAAGACTTTTACGGTTGGCAAAACCAAAGCGTAAAGACAAGCCAAGACAAAAAACATAAAGTAAAACATAATGATTACAAGACAAACTACTTTATTGAAAGCAACAAGACAAGCAACTTTATGGAGGCGGAGATTATGTAATGTCTTGGATGAAAGCTGTCCGTTGCATCGAGTCCATATCACGGTGATGATGCCTTTGGAAAGAGCGTTTTGGAGGAGCTTTGGATGCTTGGGAGGACCCACTGGCATGGTGGATGAGGGCGATTATGCTCTTGGAGTACACTTTGGTATCTTAGGGAAGTTTGGGTGGCTTTGTCAACTTTGGATGGTTGGTGAGTCGTTTGGAATGTTGGGTGGAGGTCTGGTTCGAAGGTCCGAGTTCATCCATTGTTGGTTGGGAAAGGTGAAGGTGTTGGGCAGGGGAGAAATGCATCCCATGGGTCTTGGGAATCTGGAGCAGAAATCGATGTGTCTGGTTTTCTTCTTGATGATGATCTGGTGGACTTTGGTTTGGATATAAGCGGATGGAGTGGGGATCGTGAGGAGAAGTCATGTTGTGGGGAGATGTGGAAGATGTCTTTAAGTGGCGGAGGTTGGTGGTTTAATTGGCAAAGGTAATTATGAAGGACATCTTGGATTTCATTTCGATAGGCAATTTAGATGTGAGTCGATGAACCCGTTCGTATACACGATCTTGAGTCGAAAGAGGTTGGTGTACGGATGTTGGAAGTATGGCCGTGAATAATAAAAGCGATGTGAACATATGTGCTTGAGGGCGTCGCTCAAGGTTGTAAATTTGAGACGGTTGTTGGAGCTTAACTTTCTCCCGTGGTATGGGGAGAACCATTCATAAAGTCGGTGGAAAGAAGTAGCATTATGCGGATTAAGGAGATGCTCGAAAGTAGGAGAAATGGGAAGGATTAAATTGGTTGCATAAAAGATTAGGCCGGATGTACCATTACTTGATGGTTTCTGCGGATGGATGAGGTTAAACTTGAAAGCAGTTTTACGGGTGGAAGGAGGAGAAAATGGAAGGATTACATTACAAGGTAGGCTTTTCGGAAGAAGCGAAGAGCTTTCTGAAACTCTTGGATGAACCGGAAGAAAAGGTTTTATTAAAGGAAAAGTTTTCTTGGTGAGGAAGCAGGGGTAGTGATGTAAATATGGAGATAATTGGAAAATGGTAGGTGGTGGAAAACAAAGGTGAGAGGTTTGTAGTTTGGAAGTCTGGAGAGCATATCGGGGATAAGGTTACGGGATCCCTTTTGATATGGTGAAAAGTCATGTTAGAAAACCAATGCTTTAATCGAGTAACATTGTTTTGAGAATGCGAGTTTACCTTTCAAATGAAAGATATTGGGGAAGGTAATTTGTCCATTCGGATGAGAAATGGTGTCCGTCGAGATGATACTCAAACTTTTTCGATGCCATTCTTTACATTAAGATTTCTTTGAACACTGTTATGGTAGTGTTACAGTAATGTCGAGAAAATGTCCACTAAGCGTAGGCGATAAAGTGTTCCTTGTCATTGAGTTCTTGAGGATGGCACCATCTGATTCATCACTTGCAAATGCATGCGTAAGATCGCTTGCATCAGTAATCAACTTTAAAGGAAGGCGGATTTTGCGATACGCTTTAGGGTATGTAGGCGGTTGTGTGAGTCGACATTCCGTTCAGAAACTTCTTTTGATAAAAGCCCGAAGATGATGAGTGTAATGATCCACATGGGGAGGAAATCACGGATGTAATTGATAATGCATAGAAAGCTGTTTGCCTTTTGGAAAGTTCTATGGAAAGTGAAACGAATTCTTGGGCAAAATAATCTTTCACGGCTGGTAGTGTCCATCTTTCAGACGAAAATTCAATATTATCTGTAACAATGGTGCTTTTCTTGGCGGATATAACATAATTCCATGACTTTGGATAAGACCATAGAATTGAGTTAATGGCGATAAATTTAGAAAGTCATGTGGCCCCGAAAAAAGCAAGATATCATCGATATAAATCAATGCATGAGCAAAAATGGTTTGGAAGATTTGGACCGTGGATTTTTTGGAAAAATGGAGAAGTTTGAGGCCAAAGGTAGGGGCGGTCCATTGGAAATGAGCATTGGGAATACAAAAAGCGGTTTAACGTTAGGAGGTTGATGCCTAGTTGCCAAAACTGATTTTCGTCAAATTTTGAAAGATCTGGGCATTTTGGAAAAGTGAACATGCTTTGTCCGGTGAGGTAAAGGGAATTTGTCATCTTGTAAAAACATGTTTAATGGTATTTGGTAATGCGATGATCAAATCGTGCTTTCTTTCCTAGGACAATTCCAGAATGCTTTTTTGACATAAAAGGCTTGCAAGCCATTGAGAACTTGTGGGCTCGATTAAACCTTGGGCTATGATTGTGAACATTCTTGTTGGGGAAATTTGAGGAGTAAGTCGGAAGGTACGTTCCTGACGGATAGGTAGCTTTAGTTGGGTTAATGTCTTCATTTAGTTTGAAGGGTAACTTAATGAAGACTTATTTCCACAAAGGGGATTTGGATGGGTGAAGCTCGAGAATGGGACTAGACGAAACTTCAGCTTGGTTGAAATATCTGGTAAAATTTGGGGAGTTTAGGACAAAATGGTAGAGATTCGGAATGTCGAATGGTTTGAACATGGACTTAACTTCAGGATTCAGTGGAATGATTTAGGTGTTTGATTTGGTGAAGGATGTCAAATCTGACAAGATATCCTTATTAGGAAGGGTTGAACGAATAACCTTGGTCGAATGACACAGTTTGGGAAAATTTGAATACCCGATGGGTTTTTGGTAATCAAAGAGGTGGTGAAGAGTTTGCCATTGTGACAGCCTTTGAAATGTTCTTCAAACTGGGTCCAATACGATGGAAGAATATGGGGTTCAACATGCTTGATTGAGCACAGATGTCTATAAGACGATTCTGGAATGGGCCTTTGGAATTTTGAGGCAAGATCACAGGTTTGATGGATGGGATAGAACCTAGAAGCGCTGAGTATCGAGGAGAGTAAGCTGGTGGAAAATCACTTGAGGCCCGGTCCTTTATCCCAGTCGAATGAGGAATTCCACGAAGAAGCTGAACAACTTTGTTAATCGTTGGTTCTCTTGTTGGAGAAATAAATTCAGTTCATGCAATGGCGGGAGAGTAAGGCATATGGTTAGCTTGAAGATGCTCAAGTAGCGGATGGATTTTTCTCTTTTGTTGGAATGATCTTTAGCGTAGTGGCCTTTTCTCTTACCAGGAGATGAAGCGTCTACTTGAGTGCTTTACGTTTAGCGTCTACGGAAGAGGATGATTTCTTCTGAAAAAAAACACAGCGGGCTTTGGGATCTGCCCAGGTTTGGAGGAGAATTACAGGTTTTGAATTTCCGAAAATGCCATTTTCTTTGAAGCGCAATGGCAATCCTTTTCTTGTGGCATTTGATACTGTGTAAGGCTTTTGCAATGCCACTTGGAAAGGTTCTTTGTCTTTCAGCATTCTTTGAAAAAGCTTTTTGCTATTTCGAGATTTGTCGAAACTGAAGTTTTGGCAGTGGAAGATTTTACTTGAGAGAGATGTTGTCTAAAGGGAAAGATTGGATCTTTGTGAGTTGTCTCTACGGATGTCGGGTTGGAGTTCTTACGGAAGGAAGCGGAAAGACAATATGCTTTAATGTCGAAATTTCATCGTTGAATCCATTAAGCTTATAGAATAAGGGACATTAAACATAATGGAAGTCAAGATCCCCAGCATTGAGGAAAGCGGCCATTTCATGTTGAGATAATCTCGTCTAGCGACGAAAGACTGCGGAAGGGTCATGAGAATTGATCATGAAATGCAATGAGCACTTGAAACTTGGAAGGTCAACAAACTCAGTAATTGGCGGTATTGCCCTAACAGAATCAAACCAATCTCGTAGAGCACCCGTGAAACGAGTAGCATTTGTGGAATTCTCTAAGGGTACGATTGAGTTGTTTGCTCACTCTTAGCATCTGGAGGTCAATAAAGGAAGACAATTCATTGAGTCGGTCCGCCATGCAGGTATGAAAAGAAGAGAATCATTAACAAGCAATGTAACTGAACCATGAGGCCGACAGCGGGGATTTTTGGCTAGATGGATTGGTGGGTTGGTGGAGTTTTGGTTTGTGAGAAGATTCAGACATCTTCTTCCAACCACGAAGAATATCCTTTATATGGGTCTGGAGGGGAGGTTTGGCCTTGAGGTTGATCAGGTTGGGCCATCAAGATTCTGGTGATATCAGCATAGGACTTTTCAGAATCACTGGTGGATGCTGAAGATTCTGTATCAGTTTCGGTAGGGCTATCTGAAACAGCTAGATTTGAATCAGAAGTTTGGTCGTCTGTCGGAGATGAATGGGTGACTGTGTGAGCAGTAAACTGGTTTATGGGTTCTTTATCCTTGGATTGGGTAAGTGCTGCAGGGTGAGAAAGAAGCAGAATCAGTTAACTTATAGCAATACGTAACTTCTAG